>LOEQ01001270.1:202365-216151 GCA_001685075.1 Bramus lutescens
GGCGAGACTCCGGGCCCCTCTCTCTTCTTGTCCCCACTCGCCTCATCATTCACACAGACGGCTCTGCCTGCTCAAAAGCCCCCGTTACCTTCTTCAACTCAAGATCCACGGGGGCCGCCATATTGGAGCACTCTGTGCGCCTGCGTTAGCTGCAAGCCGGAAAGGGATGGGGGAAGGGCGCTTTCGGGTTTAATTGCGAGGCTTTCTTCTGCGCCTGCGCATAAATCAAACCCTACCCCAGATTTCTCATCCACTCCACTCGTCACTCGTTTATGAGACAAGTGGCTCTAAACATTGGGAACTCCGATAGAATTTGACAAACGTGTAACCGCTCAGGTGTGGCTCTTAGTTACCTTCCACACACAATTAGGCAAATATCTTCGTTTGGGCTGCGGAATTGAAACAGGTGTGTTCATACCCATCCACCACAGTCCTTCAGGTAATCCCTGTGCTGTCAGGGATGTAGAAAGCTCCCAGCTTCCGATCACTGGAAAGTGTGATTAGAATATTCAACAAAAAAGAACTTAATTCTGCTAAAGCCTCCTCAAAGATCTTCTAACCACAGCACTTTTCAAAACAAGCCGCATTTGATAGTTGAAATGAGATTCCTGACTGGAGATGCAGTTCAATTGGCAGCGTACTTGCCCGGCACACGTGAAACAATGGGATTGATCCACAGCCCCGCATAAAATAGGTGTGATGGTGAATGCCTGTAATCCAAATGCTAGATGCGTGGAGGCAGGAGGCTCAGAAGTTCAAGATCAGATCAGCAAGATGCACAGGGAATAAAAGTGCTTGCCCCCAAGCCTGCCTAGAAGAGTTCAATCCCAAGAACCCAAGTGGTGCAGAGAACTGACTCGCACAAGTTACCCTCTGATTTCTATGTTTGTGCCCCTGCACGGGCTTATTCACACACATATACAATAAATAAATGCAATTTTTAAAAATGTTGTTGATTTTATTGAGCTATACATTTTACTCTGCTCCCCTCCCTTCCTCTCCCCTCCCCTTCTACCCTCTCACTTGGTCCCCATGCTGCCAATTTACTCAGGAGATCTTGTCTTTTTCTACTTCCCACGTAGATTAGATCCATGTATGTCTCTCTTAAGGTCCTCATTGTTGTCTAGGTTCTCTGGGATTGTGAATTGTAGGCTGGTTTTCTTTGCTTTATCTCTAAAAACCACTTATGAGTGAGTACATGTGAAATTTGTCTTTCTGGGTCTGAGTTACGTCACTCAATATGGTCTTTTCTAGCTCCATCCATTTGCCTGCAAAATTCAATATGTCATTATTTTTTTCTGCTGTGTAGTACTCCATTGTATAAATGTACCACATTTTTCTTATTCATTCTTCAGTCAAGGGGCATTTAGGTTGTTTCCAACAAATGCAAATTTTAAATTACAATTGGGAACTAGAGATATGGATCAGAGCATGTACTCCTCTTCCAGAGGACCAGAGCTTGACTCTCAGCACTGCGTCAGAAGACTGACAATGAGCTCTATCTCCAGTTCCAGGGGAATCCAACAACTCTGCAGGCACCTGTGCTTATATGCTCACTCACTCACTCACACACACACACACACACACACACACACACACAAATACATAATTTAAAATAATAAGAAGAAATATTTTTTAAAATTAAAAGAGTTCAAGTTGTCCTCAGAAGCATAGAGAGTTGGGAATCAGCTTGGGCTGCATGAGACTTGTCTCAAAAAAAAAAATAGATGAGGGTCAAGCATGCTAGCCTATTCCTGTGATCCCAGGAAACGGAGGCAGAAGGATCACCGTGAATTTAAGAGCAGTCTGCTCATGATTCCAGGCCAGCGTAAGCTGGAACACCATGCTAGGAATGAGAAAGGGGCAGGATACCAACTGGGATCTTATACAGACTTTGTCTGTCATTCTCTCGTCTCTGCTTGGCACACCATATACTTCTTTAATATAAGGACTTATATAATTCTAGAGCATACACAGCCAGTGTCTAACTAAAAGTATGTTGAAGCATCCACATCTCTCAACCTCTGCTTTACATTTGGGTACTTTCCGATCTCTCTGAGCTGGAACACGGTTTCCTAGGTTTCCTATAACTCACCTCAACAACTTAAGGATTGTCTCTTCAACTGTATCTCATTTATCATTTCAGTCATTCATTGCATTTTTACTTCAATAACTACAAACTTTAATATTTTATTTAGTTTTTAATTTTGTTCTTTTGAGACAGAATTTTACTCTGTAGCCCATGTTAGTTTAAGTTAATCCTCCTGCTTCAGCCTCCCATATACCAGCGTTATAGCTATGTACCCCCAAGTCCTGTTAAACTGCAGGTTTAAAATTCTACTTAAGCCAGCCTGGGCTACAAAGATTCAATTCTGCCTCAAATAGCCAGGGGGGAAATTCTACTTGGTCATTTTCAAATCCAATTGCTTTTTTCCATAATTTTGAAATTACTTGATACTGAGCGCAATTAGAGCATAGTCAATGTAAGTGCTATAGACTTTTTTCACAAAGCCCCGAGCCTGAGATTTTCTGGATGTGACTTCTTCTATTGAAGACTATCTACTGGATCTCTCTTGTGATGGTTTGATCCTAGCACTGGGGAGATAGATCCGCTTAGATCTTTGTTCAGACCGTCTAGGACGATATGGTTTAAATACAAGAATGAAAGAAACATCTTTGTAAAAGGCTTCCTCTTTTAGGGGGTTGGGGATTTGTTTTGTTTTTTTGAGGCAGAGTTTCTCTGTGTAGCCCCAGCTGTCCTGGAATTCGCTCTGTAGACCAGGCTGGCCTCAAACTCGGAGATCTGCCTGCCTCTACCTTCCGAGTGCTAGGATTAAAGGCATAAGCCACCACGGCCCAGCTGGCTTCCATGTCTATCTACTAAAAACCTTATGAAATTTATGAGTTCCAGACTATATTTATCAAGTATGTGTGTGTGTGTGTGTGTGTGTGTGTAGGGATGAGACTAGAGTGATGGCTGAGCTGTCAAGAGCACATAGCAGCACACAATTGTCTGTAACTCCACATCAGCAGACAACTATATGGTAAACACACATATATGAAGGTGAAATACAAAGACACATGAAAAATTAAAGATATAGCTGGGTGGCAGTGGCGCAAGACTTTAATTTCAGCACTTGGAAGGCAGAGGCAGGTGGATCTCTGTGAGTTTGATGCCAGCCTGGTTTACAGAGCAAGTTCCAGGACAGCCAAGACTACACAGAAAAACCCTGAAACCCTGTCTCAAAAACCAAAAAAAGTAATAATAATAAATAAATAAATGGAGCCAGCAAAGAACTGACAAAAGATCATTCCAGACAGAGGAAACCAAAAGAGCAAAGAATTTGGGATCGAGGTGATAGCTTATTTGGTAAAGTGAGTTTGCCTTGCATAAGAACCTGAGTTTGGTGCCCAAAATCAATGAAAATAATAATCAGAGCCTTTAGCACTGGGAAGGTAGAGACAGACTAAGCACTAGGACTTGTGAGCCAGCCAAGCTACCTGGAGAGTTCCAGGAAGAGACCTTCTCTTGAAGAAATAAAAAGTTGGGGGACTGGAGAGACAGCTCAGCAATTAAGGGAACCTGAGTCCAATTTCTAGCACCCAGATCAGGAGACTCATAATAATTCCTTGTGACTCCATCTCCAGGGGATCTAATGATTTTGGTGTTCACAGGCACTCGCAAACTTGTGGCATAAAAGCATACAGACGGACACAAACATACATGGTGTGTGTGTATGTGAGTGTGTGTATGTGTGTGAGTGTGTGTGCATGTGTGAGTGTGTGTGAGTGTGGTGTGTGTGTGTGTGAGAGAGTGGTACCCTCAGAACCATACCCTGGATTGTCCTCTGTCTTCCGCATGCACTCGATCACTCACATACACACATAATCTCACAAACACGGCTTAAAAAGGGACAAGGTTGGCTGGTTAAGAAAATAAAAAGAAAGAATCAATGTGGCAGGATTGTAGAAGATAACAGTATAGAGATGGATAAAGTTGGATCATGAAAGACTTTGTATGGTTAGATTAGAATGTCATTTTGAGTGTGATTGGAAGCCACTAAATGTTTTCATATTGCTTATTTCTAAATTTTTATGTGTGCAGAGGGCAGTGTGTGCATGTGTATGTGCACCTGTGTGCAGGAGGTAGCGTGTGCAGGTGTGCATGTGGGTGTATGTACACCTGTGTGCAGAGGGCAGCGTGTGCAGGTGTGCATGCGGGTGTATGTGTACCTGTGTGCAGAGGGCAGCGTGTGCAGGTGTGCATGCGGGTGTATGTGCACCTGTGTGCAGAAGGCAGCGTGTGCAGGTGTGCATGTGGGTGTATGTGCACCTGTGTGCAGAGGGCAGCACGTGCAGATGTACATGTGGACGATGTGCACCTGTGTGCAGAGAGCAACTTGTGAATGTATACGTGGGGGTGTATGTGTACCTGTATGTGTAAAGAAGCGTGTGCAGGAGTGCATGTAGGTTTATGTGCACCTGTGTACAGAAGGTGGCGTTGTTTGGTATCTTTCCTCAACTGCTTGCTTCCTTTATTTTTTGAGACCAATCCCCTTATTTAGCCAGATAGGTTGGCCAATGATCTCCAGGGGTCTTCCTGTCTCTGTCCCCTCAGCACTAGTGTTATACAAGTGTGCCATCGTGACAACCTTTTTACGTGGGTCCTGGGGTCTGAGCTCGAGTTCTCATGCTCTCATGGCACTCACTTTACTGACTGAGCCATCTCCCCAGCCCTGGAAGTCACTAAATGATTTCTCGTGCGATACTGATATTATCTCATTTTCAAAGGATCATTTAGATTATAAATGGGGAATGAAATGGGGACATCAAGAGTGGGAGCCATCCAACCAACTAGGACAGTATCACAATAGGCCAGTAAAGAAATGGTGGTGTCAGCTGCAACTCTTGTTTTATTATGGAGTTGGTTTCCCACATAGGAACACATTAAATTAATGTTGTCAAATTATTGTCATACATCAAGCTTAGCTCAATAAAGCTCTTTTTTAAAAAGTCAGGTATGTTGGTGGCTCAACATACTCAAGAGACAGAAATATACAGATCTTGCATTTGAGCCAACCT
Source organism: Bramus lutescens (assembly GCA_001685075.1). Taxonomy (NCBI): domain Eukaryota; kingdom Metazoa; phylum Chordata; class Mammalia; order Rodentia; family Cricetidae; genus Bramus; species Bramus lutescens. The sequence continues at coordinate 207,448 of LOEQ01001270.1, forward strand.
AGACTACACAGTGAGTTCAAGGTCAACTATGCCTGTCAACCTGGACTATTTGGTGAAACCATGTCTCAAAATGGTTTTTGAGACATGATTGCTAAATCTTTTACTTAGTCAAACTATTTGAAACTACTTCTTTCCTGACAAGGAAAAAATAACCCTCAGAGTGTCTATGCAGTCTCAGTCTGCTCTGTAGAAATAATAACCCTCACCCATGTGAATAAACAGCGTTGTTACATTACAAATTCAGCTGTTGAAGCGTGGGGGGTTATTTGTTTGTTTGTTTTGCTTTGTCTTTTGAGACACAGTCTCATGTAATCTCAACTGCCTTGAACGTCCGATGTTTCCACCTCTATCTCCGAAGTACTGGGGTTCGGACTTTTGCCATTGTGCCAGGTTATCCTGTGGGTTGTAGGGTTTGTTGTCATTGTTACCTGTATCAGTATGTCTGTGTGTGGTGCTGGGGACTGAGCCTGTATGGCCTTGTGTTTTTCAGGCAAGTGCCTTGCCACTGAGCTATAGTGTGTGGGGGAGGGGAGTGTTATCTATTTATCTATTTATTTTTGAGAGTCTTTTTAGTTTCCTATTTATTTTACAGAGTCTTGCTGGAGTCTTATCCTCACTCCAACCCTCTGCTTTAGACTCCAGAGTTCTGCAATTACATGAAGCCCAGAAACGTAGATTTAGAGAGAAGTATATCTACAGAAAACTTGGAAAATGTCATGGACACAATTTTGTTGGCAATAAATAGCAAAATCAAGAGTCAATTAATAGCCAGGCATAGGGCACAAGCTTTTAATCCCAGTCTTCAGAGGCAGAGGCAGGCAGATTTATGTGAGTTCCAAGACAACCCTAGTCTACAGAGCAAGCTTCAGGACAGCCAGGGCTTCATAGAGAGACCCTGTCTTGAACCCCTGTCTTCGTTAGGGTTTTCATTGCTGTAAAGATACACCATGACCACGGTAGCTCTTATAAAGGAAACATTTAATTGTGGTAGTCTGCTTACAGCTCAGAGGTTTGGTTCATCATGGCAGGGAGCGTGGCGGTGTGCAGGCAGACACAGTGCTGGCTACATCTTGACCAGAAGGCAGCAGGAAGTCAATTTATGCACTGGACGGTATCCTGAGTATATGAAACCTCAAAACCTGCCCTTACAGAGACACACCTCCTCCAACAAGGTCATACCTGCTCCAACAAAACCATACCTCCCAAAGTGCCACTCCCCATGAGATTATGGGATTATGGAATTATGGAAGCCAATTACATTCAAACTACCACACCCCTATCCCACTGCCAAAAAGGAGCCTACTAATATATGTCATTTGATATAAAGCACACATCAAAATATAGTTTTCTAGTTTCATCTATTAGCTTCTCATATTCTAATTTTTAACAAATCTAGGAATAGCCAGACAGTGGTGGCGCACACCTTTAAGCCCAGCACTCCGGGAGTCAGAGATAGGCAGATTTCTGTGAGTTTGAGGCCAGCCTAGTCTACAGAGTGAGTTCCAGGACAGTTAGGGCTGTTACACAAAGAAACTCTGTCTCAAAAAAAAAATAAAAAATAAAAACAAACAAAAACAAAAAAGCCAATCTAGAAATAAAACAATTTGCGTAAAATAAAATTGCTGAATATTTAAAAATTGTTTTATGCCAGGCAGTGGTAGTGTACACCTTTAATCCCAGCTCTCAGGAGGCAGAGGCAGGAGGATCTCTGTGAGTTCAAGGTCAGGCTGGTCTACAGAGTAAGTTCCAAGACAGCCAGGGCTGTTACACAGAGAAGACCTGTCTCAAAAAGCAAACAAACAAAAATTATTTTACAGTCTATGTTAGATATTACTTCTATTTTAAAACCAATTTCAACTTCAATGACTTTTTATATTACTCTAATTTTACAGATATTAAGCACAAAATGGAATTTAAATGCACTAAATTTTAAAAGAAGCAGGAAGTAGTGACTCATGCCTGTAATTCCAGCTTTGGAAGACCAGGCAAGAAGACCAGAGGTTCAAGGTCAGTCTAGGCTGTATCCCTAGCAAGTTCCAGGCTAGCACAGGTTACAAGAGATGCTGTCTCAACCTGCCCCTCCTACCAAAATGTATTTTGTTTTTGTTTTTAAATTACAGGGCCTGGAAAGATAGTTAAGTGGTTAAGAGCACTGACCGCCCTGGGTCGCTTCCAGAGGACCTAGGTTTAATTCCCAGCACCCACAATGCAGCGCATAACCTTCTGTAACTGCAGTTCTGGGGGTCAGACGCTCTCTTCTGGCCTCTGTGGGTACTGCAAGCATATGGTGCACAGACATAGCTCTGGCTATCTTGACACAAATTTGGCAGCCTCTGCCTCTGGAGAGCTAGGATTAAAGACATTTGCCACATTGGCTCTTTCTTTTTTTAATTGAAGTGTGTGTGTGTGCCAGTGTGAGTTTATGTGTACCGTGTGTATTCTGGAGCCCACAGAGAAGGTGTTGGATCCCCTGGAAGTGGGGGAGGGACCCAGTGTCTTATTTTAGTTCTTTCTTGTCTGTACAGTTTTTAAAAAAAAAAAAACAGCAAGTTGATGCTGCAGCTGAGCAGATAAAGGTGACAACCTAAGTTTGATCCCTAGATCTACTTGGTAGAAGAAAAACAAACCTCTACAAGATGTTCTTTGATCTTCACGTTAATCTCTTTGCCTGCACACACACCATACACATACACACACACCACACACATACATACACAGACACACACCACACACATACACACACACATACATACACACACACCATACACACACACCATACACACACACAACACACACACAGTTTCTTTAAATGTAATTTTTAATGCTTTTTTTAATATAAAATTTTAAAATTCATTAAATAAGGAAGAACCACAATAAAATGAGCAGACGGAGAGCTGGAGAGATGGCTCAGTGGTTAAGAGCACCGGCTGCTGTTCTAAAGAACCTAGTTTTATTTCTCAGCATCCACATGGCAACTCTCAACTGTCTATAACTTCTGTTCCAGGGGATCCAACACCCTCACAGAGACATACATGCAGGAAAAACACCAATGCACATAAAATAAAAAATTATTGTTTAAAAATGAGCAGATGAGGGTGGACAGATGGATCGTAAGTTAAGAGCACATATGTTCTTCCTGAGTATGGTAGCTTGAAGAAGAATGGCCTCCATAGGCTCATATATGTAAGTGCTTAGTCACCATGGAATGGAACTCTCTTTGACTGGATTAGAAGAATTAGAAGGTGTGACCTTGTTGAAGAAAGTGTGTCACTAGGGACTAAGCCTCTGATATCATAAACAAGACCCCAATTAAATGCTTCCTTTTATAAGAGTTGCGTGGTCATAGTGTTTCTTCACAGCATTAGAACAATTACAAGCTGGGCAATGGTGGCACACACCTTTAACCCCAGCACTTGGGAGGCAGAAGCAGGTGAACCTCTGAGAGTGTGAGGTCAGCCTGGTCTGCATGAGTGAGTTCCAGCACAACCAAGGCTACACAGAGAAACCCTGTCTCAAAAAAGAAGAAAAAGAAATGAACAGATATGGTCTAGGTATGGTGGTGTAAATCCTCCAACTCCAGCATTCCAGAGGCTGAGCAACAGTGTTCCCTCTGAGTTCAAAGCCAGCCTTGTCTACATATCAAGTTCTGGGTCAGCCAGGAATATCATAATGAGACCATGGCTCAAAATAAATGAATAAACAAACAACTAGCTATATCCACAAAGTGAATCTTGATTGGAAACTTGATGGGTTTCGAACCACTATAGAAACATGTTTCTAGGCCCGCTTAGGAGGGACTATCTAGAGTAGGTTAGATGAGGTGCACATGGGTGGCACAATTTCATGGGTGTCGATTCTGGACTGAACAAAAAGGAGAAAGGGCGCCAAGCACAGAGCTCATCTCTCTCCACTTCCTGACTGAGGATGCCATGTGACCAGCTGCCTCAAGCTCTTCCTGCTGTGACTTCCCCACCATTGATGGACAGGCAACCTCGAACCGTGAGACAAACCCCTCATTCCTTAAGCCGCTTTTGTTAGGTATTTTGTAGTAGCAACAAAACTAGCAGCTACTACAGTGTCACTTAAGGATAAAAGGAAGATGGAGTGCCCAGGGCATTGATGGTGCGTTCCTGAAAGCTCCAGGGATAGAATTCAGGTTGTCAGGCTTGGTGGCAAGAACCCTTACCTACTGAGCCATCTGGCTGGCTCTAATTTAGTTTTTTGAGACAGGATCTCATGTAGTCCAGGATAGTCCCTTTCCCTCCCTCCCTCTTCCTCCCTCCCTCTTCCTCCCTCCCTCCCTCCCTCTTCCTCCATCCCTCCNTCTCCCTCCCTCCCTCCCTCCCTCCCTCTCTCTCTCTGCCTCATGTTTGTGGACCAAATGTGAGCTCCCAGCTACTTCTCCAGCACCATGCCTGTCTGATTGCTGCCATGGTCCCCACCATGATAGTCATGGGCTCGTCCTCTAAAACTGTAAGTCCCTAATTAAATGATTCTTTTGTAAGTTAGAAATTAAGATACATACACTCTTACCACTCAGATAAACTACTTTCACACTGAACAAGCCATGGGCAAATAGTTCGAAAATGTAGAAATCAAGTTACATGGTAAACTAGGAAATGACTTCATAAACAGAAAACTTAGAGCAGAACTGATCACTTCCACTACATATCCGTCCTCAATTTCTCTGTCACAGTAACAGAATTTGTGATGCTTAACGAGGCACATAATTGCCTGTGGTAATAATAATGATGTTCTCCAGCCATGTTTGGGCAGACAAGATGGGACAGAGGCAAGCCTTCCGCATGTCTTCAAAAGGAAGAGGTGTCGCAAAGGTGCTGGGCCTGGCAGCATAGAATATATAATATCGTAGTGACCCAAAGACTGAGGCGACAACATGAAGGCTGTGGCTCTGTGATGGTAGGGAAACTGAGGCACAGACATTTTAGTGACTTTCCAAGGCTCCTGGGTTTTCTTCGTCTAAAGCCACAAAGTACATGTCGGTGAGTCAGGAGGCCTGAACTACAGACGTGGAAGTTGTAAAGACACTGAAGGACTTACTGAAGAATGGAAAGATCTGGAAAGGTACGGAAAATGTCGGATTAAATGATCCCTTATTGCAACTGAGGTCTTGATGACTCAATGCTCAGCTATGGTTTTTAGTGACTCAAGAGAAATATTTGACTGCTGAAATCAGTGGCACAAAGAAACACCTGAGAGCCAGCAAGATGGCTCAGGACTCCATGTGCTTGCCACTGAGCCTTTTGTCCTGAATCTGGTTCTTGGAACATACATAGTAGGAAAGAACCTATAATTCCTACAAGCAGGCCCCTGACATCCACACTTACACCAACACATAAATACACTCAAAGAAATAAGTGAATGTAAAAGCTGAAACAAACAAATAAAACTAAACAAGAGCAAAAAAGCAAATAAGGGAAAATCCACAAACATTTCCAAGCCAGGGTCGGGAAGGTGGCTCAGGGGCAAAGACCCTTGCCACCAAGGCAGGGAGGTAACCTGAGTTTGAACCCATGGAATCACATGATAGAATATAAAAAGTGACTCCTACAAATCTCCACATGTGTCCCATGACACCTACACACTACACACAATATACACGTGTACACACAGTGAGACCATGGCTCAAGCAATCACGGTTTGGTGTGGCTGGATCAGGGAGGGGACACAGCGGTACTGAGGTCCAGAGTTGGGAGGCCTTTCAAGTCAAGCTAAAAAGCTAGAGTTCTCTCATGTGTCACTGACAGCACAGAGGCTGTGAGCAGGTCCGTCACTGGTCATATTACCCCTTTAAAGGTGACTGGACGTGCTTTGTGTAACATGATTCCCAGATGACGAGAAACCAGATCTCAGAAGCTGGGGGCACCACCCAGACACCAAGAGGCCAGAACTACAGTAGGTAAAGAAGAGGCTGTCTTCAGGGGTCATCGGATTTTTTGAACATCCTGTGGTCTCTTCGGCTAGTTCTCTTTTGGGTTTGCCTTGTCACAACCGCTTCTACATGAATTAAATTACTAGGAAATTATTATGAGCAGAGGGGCTCAGCGTGTATAAGTGCTTAACAGGGAAAGCCTGACATCCCAGGAATCCATGTCCAAAAGCCATCTGAGTCCCAGCAAGACAGGAGACAGAGATCAGAGACTGACCTGAGAGCTCTTGCACAAGCTAGTCTGAAGTTTGCAGTACGGTGGAAACAAAGATCCTGCCTCAGCGAGTGGAGGGAGAGAACCCACCCTGAAAGCTGTCCTCTGAGCTCCATTCTTGTCCTGTGGCACCATGCATGTCACGTGTACACACACACACACACACACACACACACGAACAAACCTTAAGCCAGCCCAGTAGCACAGGCCTGTAACCCCAGATTCTGGGGAAGCTGAGACAGGAGGATTGCAAATTGAGGCCAGCCTAGGAAACTTATTGAGACCCTGACTCAAAATAAAATTTATAGCAGGCTGAAAGTATAGCACAGTAATAGAGTTCTTGCCTAGCATACACAAGGCCCGTGGTGGTTAGCACTAATTGCCAACTTGACCTACCCCAGAATCGCATGTGAACAGAGTCTCAATGAGGGATTGCTTAGTTTGGGCTGGCCTGTGTGCATCTGTAGGGGATTATCCTGATTATTTTAATTAATTAATCAATATAGGAAAGTCCAGCCCTCTTTGGGCAGCCATTCCCTAGATAGGGTGGGGGGTTTTTTGTTTTTGTTTTGTTTTTTTCATTTTTTTGCTTTGTTTTGTTTTGTTTTTTAAAAAAACAAACAAACAAACAGGGTTTCTCAGTGTAGCCCTGGCTGTCCTGGAACTCACTCTGTAGACCAGGCTGGTCTTGAATTCAGAAATCTGCTTGCCTCTGCCTCCCAAGTGCTGGAATTAAAGGCTTCTGTCACACCACCCGGTGACAGGGTATTTTTTTTTTAAGATTTATTTATTTATTTATTTAGTATACAATATTCTGGCTGCATGTGTGCCTACACTCCAGAAGAGGGCACCAGATCTCATTACAGATGGTTGTGAGCTACCATGTCGTTGCTGGGAATTGAACTCAGGACCTCTGGAAGAAAAGTCAGTGCTCCTAACCTCTGAGCCATCTCTCCAGCCCTCAACAGGGTGTTCTTAACTGCATAAGAATAGAAAGATGACTGAAGGATTAAGATTATTTGCTGCTCTTGCAGAGGATTCAGGTTCAATTTCCAGGACCCACATGATCTTTAAAACTGTCTGTAACTCCAGTTCCAAGGGATCCAACACTTTCTTCTTACTTCTGTAAGCACCTAGCACACACAAGGTGTACAAACATACATGTAGGCAAACACTGATACACATAAAATAAAATTTAAAAAACATTTTTTTAAAGGTGGAGAAACTTCCGGGTGGTGGTGGCAGACACCTTTAATCCCAGCACTCAGGAAGCAGAGGCAGACAGATCTCTGTGAGTTTAAGGCCAGCCTGGTCTACAAAGCAAGTTTCAGGACAGCCAAGGCTGTTACACAGAGAAATCCTGTCTCAAAAAAAATCAAACATAAATAAATAAAGTGCAGAAACTGGGCTGGAGAGATGGCCTATTGGTTAAGATAACTGGCTGCTCGTCTAGAGGACTTGGGTTCAATTCCAGCACCCACATAGCAGCTCATACCTGTCTATACCTCCAGTTCCAGCAGATCTGACACCCTCACACAGACATGCATGCAGGCAAAACATCAATGCACACAAAACAAAATTAATTATATATTTTTAAAGTAGCACATGCCTTTAATCCCAACACTTGGGAAGCAGAAGCAGTAGGATCTCTGTGAGTTCAAAATCAACCTGAGCTACAGAGTGAGTTCCTGCAGTGCTACACAGAAAAACCCTGTCTTGAAAATGTCTTGAGATGACAAAAAAAAAAAAAGCAAGCAAACTCATGGGCATCCATTTGTCTCTGCTCTTAGATACAGTGGGATGAGCTGGGTAAACTTTCTCTTTCCCACAGTGATCAGCTAGGACCTGGAATGGTTGCAGGAATAAACCCTTTCTCCTCTAAGTTACTTTTAGTGAAGATATTTTATCACAGCTAGAATAAGGCCCAATGTTCAATGAGCATTACTTAAAAATTAGCACTTTCTTTGCTAATGCACACACATGACTTTGCTGTTTGTTGAAGTGGGCTTCCACGGAGCTCAGGATTGCCCATACTCAAGGCTACCCTCGAACCTGCCCATACTTCCCAAGTGCTGGTCTTACACAAGCCTTGCTGGCTTGTTTCATGTCAATTTGACACAAGCTAAAGTCATTTGGGAAGAGGGAACCTCAATTGAGAAAGCCCCCATCAGATTGGCTCGTGGGCAAGCCTGTGGGGCATGTTCTAGATTGATGATTGGTGTGGGAGGGTCCAGTCCCCTGTGGGTGGTGTGCTATTCCTGGGTAGGTGGGATGGGGGTAGTATGAACAAGCAGGCTGAGCAAGCTGTGAGCAAGGCTGTAAGCAGTGTTCCTCCCCGGCCTCTGTAAGCATCAGTTCCTGCCTGAGTTCCTCCCCTTACTTTCTTAGATGCCCCACTGTAGCCGTAAGATGAAACAAACCCTTTCCTCCTCACGTAGTTTTTGGTTATCGTGTTTTATTGCAACAATAGGAACCTAACCAGGACAGCCAGCATACACACTAAGCTTCTTTCCTGATCTTCCTTCCTTCCTTCCTTCCTT
>LOEQ01001270.1:259002-270708 GCA_001685075.1 Bramus lutescens
AGGCATACACACAGAAAGAATATTGTACACATAATAAATAAATAAATAAATAAACATTAAAAAAAAGAACAGCAGTTCTGACTCAGAGTTCACACAGAAGCTTGTGGGCAGAGGATTTGATTGTGTCCTAAGCAATCCTAGAGCTCTTTTGGGTGGAGAGAGTGACTAAAGAGAGCCCTTCTACTAGGGATGCTTTAGCAACAGGTAGCCACGAGCTAGAGTCACCCAAACTCAGACGGCCAGGATGAACGATCACTATTCCCTGTCTCTGCCTGGTTTCTCTTAGCCTATCTGAGTCAGCTCATCATGCAATTTTAGAATGCTGAATTCTGGCTTTTCTTTGGGGTCTCCTGCATCCTTTTATGCTGGCCTGAGGCATTTGGTAGTGAATACTCCATCCTGGGGATGGCCATGCTCTGATTCCTGAGTGGGGTCAGGATTTGAATTATACAAAGAATAGGGATGGAGTGGTAGGATGAAGCTTTGGTAGAAACATCTAGAAATCCACAACACTCAGCCAGGAAAGGACATTTATAATATTCCCTATTCTCTCCCATTCATTTCTATTTCCAAATGCATTTCTTTGACTTTATCCTTCAGCCATTCCGTAACACAGATGACTTTATGCTGGCAGGAAGGGAGCAAAGGATTTCTCCTTCCTCAAACAGTCCATCTCCTTCTTCAGGCCTTAGATTCTTCATATTAAAAAAAAGAGAGGGGGGGTGTTAAAGCAATCATGCCATGTGCAGGCATTGGCCATGGAGATCCATCTTGCGTTATTTTGTCATGGTGCTTTCAAAGGCTTGCCGGGACAATTTCCAGATTATGTAGTGACTGATCTACAGGCATTATAGCTTTCATCTGTGACTAATCTCTTTGCTGGTAAGTTGAGGCCAGGCAGTGGTGTTGCATGCCTTTAAACAGGAGGCAGAGGCAGCGGATCTCTGTGTTTGAGGCCAGTGTGGTCTACAGAGTGAGTTCCAGGACAGGCAGGAGCTACACAGAGAAATCCTGTCTCAAAAACCAAAAATCAAAAACCAACAAATAGACAAAAGCATCCACTTATGGTGCTCTTGAGAGAATTGAAGTAGATAGTCTCGGAAGTGCTTAGGAAAATGCAAAGCTCCGTGTGAATAAGTTAAGCACTGTCGTTAATTTTTCCAGTGCTTAACCTTGGAATGCAGTCACACCATACTCTGTACCAGAAACATGCATGTTCAGTTCCTCATTGGTATGCAGTTACAGGGCAGCAATTTAACAGTTTAACAGCCATCTACAGTAGACAATGGTTTAGGAAGGAAAAGATACTGCCCCCTAAAGGACACTCTCGGAATTTGTGGAGAGTTTTTTGTTAACAAGTAATTTTTAAGACATCTGAGCAAAAAAGGGGTCAGAGAGACATAGCTAAGGATTGTGCCCAGCCAGGTAGTGATACGCAGCTGTCCTGTAATTCCAGCACATGGAAGGTGAAGACAGACAGATCTTTGTTGAGTTCAAAGCCAGCCTGGTCTACACAGTGAATTCCAGGCCATGCAAGAGTACATAGTGAAAGCTGTCTAAACAAACAAACAAACAAACAAACAAACAAAAAACCCAAAAAACGAGAGGCCTCGGCCCTAAATGGGATATCTAGAGCATATTCCTCCCTTAAGGCTCAGGGACCTATGCAGAAAAGAGGGCAGACATATCTGTAAGAGCCAGAGCTGGTAAATGACTTCAAGGCAGCAGTGTTGTCCAGACATAATAGGGCAGATACATATATGAACTCAGTGATTGTGACACAACACATAAAACCTGTATAATTTCAAGCCAGAAAAAGTCCCAGCATGGAGGAGAGAAGGTGGACACCAAATCTTACCCCTAGCTTAGGAATCATTGGTGATTGGTTTTGAGGAAGGGAAAGTCAGTTTTCTTTAATGATGTGACACCTGGCATATCAGGACAGACCCCATGCCCAGAGGAATCTTGATGAATTCAAAGACAGAGAAACAGAACAAGAAGTTGGGTGGTAGGGAGGAGTTGGGGGGTGGGAGAGAAGAGTCATTGTAATCAAAGCACACTGCATGAAATTTTCAAAGAATTAATTTTAAAAATTACCAAAAACCATAAAAACAAACAGACAAATAAAACAAAACACCAAAAAGAAGGGTCTGGAGAGATGGCTGCTCTTCCAGAAGACCTGGGTTCAATTCCCAGATCTCACGTAGCTGCCCCAACTGTACAATTCCAGTACCAGGGGATCTAACACTATCTTCTGGCTTTCAGCTGCATGCATGTGGCAGACTTAACATACAACTGGGGGGCACTCATAATATAAAATAAATCTTAAAATACATAAAATGGAAAACAAATAAATCACTGTACATTTCATGCTTCTTTTGAGCTGCCTTGCTGGGTTCCTTCTGGCTGAAAACCTGACTACTTGAGCTTAAACCCATTTCAAATTTATATAAAATATAGAGGTTTTCCTCGAGCTTTTCCAAGAAGGAAGTTAGAATGGAATGCTTGTTTTGGTGATACCTGCACTGGTCAGTATTTATAACTGTCATATTCCTGGTAAGCCTGTATCGATGTTGTAATGTCATTTCTAGAATAGCCTTGACTGAGGATTTACATATTGAATGATTTTGTTTTGAGATGGGGGTGTATCCTGCTATGATGTCCAGGCTGACCTTGAACTTCTGGGCTCAAGCACTCCTTCTGACTCTACTTCTGAGTATCTGGAACTTAAGTTGTTCTATTGTGCCTGCCTCCTGGTATTGATTTCATTTGAAGACTAAGTGTGCACATAGGGTATTGCCTTTGAACATCATTTCAGGATAGTAATGGAGTTATGTGAACACCAGATATTATAAAAACGAAGGATAAAAAGGTAACTTTCTTTTTTCTTTTTCCTTCCTTTCTTCCTTCCTTCCTTTCTTTCTTTTTTTGAGACAGGGTCACATGTTTCATAAGCTGGCCTCCAAGAACAATTCTGAACTAATTCCTGCTTCCATCTCCCAAGAGCTGGAATCACAGGCATGCACCACCGCATCCTGTTTATTCAATGGTAAGAATTGAACCCCAGGCTTCACACATGCTAGGAAAATATTCTACAAACTAATCTACATCCCAGTCCAGATTTTGAAGGAGTTAAAAACTACTGACATAAAAGACATGCATGAGGGGTCAGGGAGATGGCTCGGTGGTTAAGGATGCTTGCCGCTCAGCCTGAGGAGCTGAGTCTAATCCCTGAGATGCACAGGTAGGAGAGAGCAGAATTCTGATAGTTGTTCTCCAACTACACACACATTCTCTCTCTCTCTCTCTCTCTCTCTCTCTCTCTCTCCACACCAAAAGAGTTCTCTCGTATCCTTTGTTAAAGTGTTGTTCTAAGTACAATTATTGATGAGATCTCTTGTACAGATTCTTGCAGAGTGAGTTTAGCTGTCACGACTATTTGATATAGACAATTCATGTTTTTGTTTGTGTGTTTTTTGTTGTTATTTGGTTTGTTGTTTGTTTAGTTGGTTTTCGTGTTTGTTTTCAAGAGAGGATTTCTCTGTGTAGCCCTGGCTGTCCTGGAGTTCACTCTCTAGACCATCTGGCCTCAAACTCAAGAGATCTGCTTGACTCTGCCTTATGAGTGCTGGAATTAAAGGTGTGCAACACCATTGACCAGCTATTTGGTTGTTTTTTGATATAAGGTCTCACTGTGTAGCCCTGGCTGTCCTGGAACTCTCTGTGTAGACCAGGCTGATCTCAAACTCACAGAGATCCGCCTGCCTCTGCCTCCAGGGAGCTGGGATAAATGGGTGTGCCACCACATCTGGCTCTATTTTGTTCAGCAAGGATCTCTTTATCACTTACTAGAATGTCACCTTCATCTGGGGAGGGGGCGGGCACACTCATCCCTGTGACAGTTTCCCATATGTTACTGCAGGAAGATCTGAATCTTGGGAATTATCTACCCAACCAACCATCTTTGTGTCTATGAAATAAAGCTGAGACTCATAGACAAGGCCCTTCATCAAGGTCCCCCAGAAGTCTATGATGTCATCGGGATGAGAACCAGGTCACTGAACTCCGGGCTGCACATTCAGGGCTGTTCCTACACACAGCATTCCTTCCTCTGGCCCTGTCTTGGAGACTAGAGGCTAACCTGGCTTCCTAGGCAACTCCTTCACCAATCTGCCCAGCTCTGAGCACCCAGGTTCAGAGGTTGAAATGAAGTCTGGAGAGGAGGTTTGGTGGTCCCAGTGTTTATAAGGAACTCCTGTTGTTGGGCCACAGAGATAGGCAAGGACAGGCTTTCTTGAACTTTGGCAGAATTTATGGTGGCGAGTGTTTATGTGGGTTTGGGGTTATTCATGCCAAACCCATGATTATATCCCCTCAAGCTTTCTTGAGTCACTTGCCCCCTAAGGTTGGGACACATTCTTGAAGGAATGGTCACAGGAGTTCCCCTGCCCTTTCAGCCCCTAGGCCAGTTTCAGCTCCTCTGGGTACTGAAACCACCTCAGTGATTTCGTGACTCCTTCCTCTGCCTTGGACCAACCTCCTGAACCATTGAGGAGGTTGGAGGATGGAGACGGAATCCCATTTTCTATGAGGGCTTTGATTCGCAGTCAAACGAACCTGATTGTCCTTCCCTTCCCCATCCTGAGAGGCACCTCCACCTCCGCATGCCGTCCCTCGGGGCCAGTCTACGTTGGGCCAGGACTAGGCAGAGGTTCAGTTACTTCTCCCTGCCATCTTCCCATTTCCAAGCCTTGGCAGAAAAACAAAAACATAACCGCTTGGCCTTAGGGAGAGGCTCCTGCTATTCAGGCCATGGGAAGCAGCGCCCTCGTGTGGTTCCCAGAAGAAGCGCGATTCTTGACCCAACCCTTTCCTTTCTATGTGGTCATCGAACAAATATTTATTGAGAGACACTATGTGCCAGGCTGCCCAAGGCTCAGGGCCAAGTCAAGTAAGATACCGCTTCGTGGGCTGTACAGCTGTATGCGTGTATGTGGAGAGGCAGGGCAATAAACCACAAACAATAAACAAGGTTACTAGTAGTGATAACCTGCTAAGTAAGAAAAACAAAACAGAAATATCACAGAATGACTCCAGAGGGAAGGTTCCTTGAACAAGTCATATTTGAGATGAGACCTACGTGCAAGGATCCAGGCATGTGAAGACCCAGGGAGAAAACATTCCTTGCAAAGAACAGCAAAGTCTCTTGGGCAGGACCAGACTTTTCATTACCCAGAAAAGGGGCTGGAGGCTGGGGGGGGGTAGGAGGTTAGAAAGAAGGCAGCAAAAGAAGGATGGCGATGTGTTCAGGAGGGTGGGTTGGTGCTGTCACCAGCAGCAGCAAGAGATGCAACTTAATACTGCCGCCTAGGCAGCCTGAAGCGTTCCCCTCAGGTACTCAGGACTTCAGGGAGAGTATGTGCTGATCTCTTCCTTTTTCTTAGTCACAGAACTTCATCTTGGAGGAGAAGACCTTTTTAAAGATACATTATGTAGCCAGCAGTGGTGGCACATGCCTTTAATTCCAGCACTCGGGAGGCAGAGGCAGGCAGATTTCTGTGAGATTGAGGCTAGCCTGGTCTACAGAGTGAGTTCCAGAACAATGAGGGTTACACAGAGAAACCTTGCATACATAACCAAAACCAAAATTTTAAAAAAGGTACATTATGTATGCCTGCAGCTGGAGAAAGGAGTGCCCTTACTTATATATAAGCCGGAAGGGGGTTGAACTTGAGGTACAGCTCATTAATTGTATGTGTGTGTGTGTCTCCTCGTGTAGTGCTCCAGCCTCCCAAGCAACTGGGATTGCAGGCCTGTGTGACTAGGTCCGGGTTAGAAAGACTGGAGGGGCAGTGGATCTTGGGTTGGGGGTTATTTTGCCTGCATATATTTCTGTTCTTCATCTGTGTGACTTTTACCTGAGAAGACCAGAAGAAGGCATGTCATATTCCATGGAACTGGAGTTATCGACTGTTATAAGCTGTCATGTGGGTGTTGGGAATCAAACCCGGGTCCTCTGGAAGAGCAGCAAATGTTCTTAACCACTGAGTCATCTCTCTAGCCCTAAAAATATTTTCAAAAGGATCCTTAGCTTGGGGTGGTGGCACATGCCTTTAAGCCCAGCAGTTAGGGGGCAGAGGCAGACAGATCTCTGAGAGTCCAAGAAGACCAACTCAGTCACTGTAACAAATTCCAGGCCAGCCAGGGATAAACAGTGAGACCCTGTCTCAAACAAACAAAGAATCAAAATCCTTACAGCTGCTGTGCAGAAGATGGACCTTGGGAAGTGAGAAAGAGGCAAAGCCAAAGAGATTATTGCAAACGGCTAGTGGGCTACCGAAATAATTCAGGTGCAAGATGATAGTGGCTTGGATCATAGCAGCAGTGCTGGAGCTGGGGAATGTGGTTGGACTGTGGGTACATTTGGAAGGTAGAATCAATAGAATCTGATTAAGGACCACATTGGTTGTTTTGTAACTTTGGTTCCAGGAATTCATACACACATACACACCCCTCTACCTCCTTCAGCGAGGGTGTGAGTTAAAGGGGCACATATCTAAATTGGGTTTCCAGATATTGGATAAAAGAATTTAAGATACAGCCATTGTGTTCTCCATGACCTATCTCCACTTTTCAAAATCAGCCCATTTAAGAGCCCTCTATTTTCTGTCTGACTTGCCCTATCTAGATTCCACAAACCTAGTTATTTATTAGTTCCTTCTTTGGTCAAATGTGTGTCTGTGGCCCCTGTGCTACACTGTTGACACCTAAACAGTCCTGGATTTGTAGTGTCAATATTTGATACAGGATGGCCAGGGGCAACAGAATCTGGGCTGGGTATCAGTTACTCCTATTTATTTATACAAAATACAGTGAGATCAGACCTGATGCACATACACAGGTTGGAATGGCTAGGCCAGTCTTACAAACACTTAGGCCAGCAGGGGTCAGAAAACAAGCAGAGGAGGAGATGGCTTGTATTTTCTGGAGCCAACAGGCTTTGCTTTGCTTTTGCTGTGCTGTGGTAAGGGGTGCAGTATAAATGTGGCCAGTCAGAGGGCCCCAGCACAGCATAGCGCAGCACCCAAGGTTTTGTGCAAGCCTCAAGATGAAGCTGCCAGGGCAAGAGGAATTTGAACATTCCAGTGCTCATGAAAATGTTCTTGCTGAGGAACTGGACAGTGGCCTTGGCCCTGGTCCCTGCCTTCGTGGTCCCTCAGACACAGACAATGGGGATTCGGGGGTATCCAAGGATCCTCTGCTCTTCATTCAACTAAACGAGCTGTTGGGCTGGCCCCAGGCGCTGGAGTGGAGGGAGACAGGCAGGTGAGTGGAACCTGGCTAGTTCTACAGCATCCTTCCCACCGCAAAGTAGGATGTTCTCCTCGTATTCTTTCCACGAGACTCACATTCCCCTACAATATGGTTCTGAGTTCTCTAAGACCCAGTGAAGGGTAACTGACTGCTCAGGGAGAGAGACACTCTGCACAACTGGGTCAAAGGCAGCCACACTGCCCCACCTATGTCCTAGACATGGGAGGGAGTCTACCGGTAACACTGTCTATCCCTTTATCACAGGTGGGTGCTGTTTGAAGAAAAGCTAGAAGTAGATGCAGGCCGGTGGAGTGCCCCCCATGTGCCTACCCTGGCATTACCCAGCCTCCAGAATCTTCGAAGCCTGTTGGCTGAGGGTATTGTATTGCTGGACTGCCAAGCTCAGAGCCTCTTGGAGCTTGTGGGTAGGCTTGGGAGACATTCCATTCCCTGGGAATTTCCCCCCAAATCTTAGAATCTTCCAGAGCCTATCCTACTCCATCCTACCCTAGGGACTGCTGTTTCTATCATAGAGATAGTGATGGAAAAGCAGCGGAGGGTGGTGACACGTGCCTGCAGTCTCGGCACTTAGCAGGCAGAAGACAGGAGGACCACTGAAAATTGGGCAGCCCAGTTTATGTAGTGAGACCTTGTCTCAAAACAATGTGGGAGGGGGTGGTTCAGCAGCCCTTGCATTTCCTGAGACTCTAGAAGGAAAGACTCAAGGAATGAGAAGCAAGAAAGGGAGCCAGGGGTAGGATAGAGAGCTCTCGGGTGGGGGGTTTGAACTTCACGCCTGTTTCTGCAGAGCAGGTTATCAGTGGAGAGTCACTGAGCCCGGAACTGAGAGGACAGCTCCAAGCCTTGCTGCTGCAGAGACCCCAGCACCACATCCAGACCCCAGGCATCAGGCCCTGCAGAGGTGAGAGATACCTCTTTGGGCCTAGGGTCAAGACTCTGGGATAGGAGCAGCCTAGGTACTGTCTATGTTTCTTGAGCCAGGAGTGGCCTCGGCTTGGCTCATTCCTCAGGCCAAGATTCATGGGCAAAAGGAAACCAGGTAATGGTGAAGGCAGAAGAGTAGGAGTACCAGGGCCATAACAGTCAGGGCTCTCCAAAGGGGTGTCCATGGCAGCTATTGTGCTGGGAGCTTTGCATGCACTATCTTCTGAGGACAGTTACCGGGGAGGCTTGTATTACAGGTATCCCCGAGTAGGCCTGCCCCTAAAGCTTGTGCTCCTAACCACCATGTATTCCTGCTTTGCAGGGCCCAATGCTTTCAGAAATGCTTCTTTTGATGAGGACACCCCCCTGAAGGTTTGTGGCCCTTCCTTGGGCAAGGCTGGGAGGGAGATCAGGAATTAAGAGATCCACGCTCCACCAGGCTCCTTAGTTGACTTTCTGCCAGCATCTCTTCCCTAAATGATCTCTCACATCTGCCATCCAGCACCAGAACCCCTTAAAACAGAAGCTGCCTCCGGGAGCTGAGGCAGCAGCAGTGCTGGCAGGAGAGCTGGGCTTCCTGGCTCAGCCACTAGGGGCCTTCATAAGACTGCGGAATCCAGTGGTGCTGGAACCTCTTACAGAGGTGATCTTGCCTAGCAGGTGAGGTGACTGAGAGTCAGGTCTCTTGGGCACAGAAGGAGGGTGGGGTCTTTGGATCCAGCTCCCTAAGAGCGTCTAGGAAATGCTACCCAGGGGTCATTCTGCAGAGCTGGTGTGCACTAGAGCAGGTAGGGAGGTCAGAGCTAAGTGTCAGAGGCTGTTCTTAGCAGCCAGTGCTGCCCCATGAGAAAGCAGCTTGGAGGCCCTGTTCCTTCTTCAGGTTTTTCTGCCTCCTTTTGGGTCCTCCTACCCTGGGAAGGAGCTACCATGAGATGGGTCGGGCAGCAGCTGTCCTCCTCAGTGACCCGGTGAGTGGAGCAGGTGTTCCTCTGTGTGCGTATCTGTGCGTGTGGAGCATATGGATAGACTCTGATCAGAAATAACAGTGAGACCGGGCGGTGGTAGAATCCCAGCACTCAGGAGGCAGAAGCAGGCAGATCTCTGTGAGTTTGAGGCCAGCCTGGTCTACAGAGTTAGTGCCAGGACAGGCTCCAAAGCTACAGAGAAACCCTGTCTCCAAAATACAAAACAAAACAAAAAAAAACAAAAAAGAAAGAAAGTAAGTAAGAAAGAAAGAAAGAAAGAAAGAAAGAAAGAAAGAAAGAAAGGAAAATAACAGTGAGGCAGAGTATGGCTTTGTGTTTTGTAACATGGGGGCTGACCTTTCCATAGCTACCAATGTAGCTGCATTACAATAGGCACAGAATGAATGAATGAATGAATGAATGAATGAATGAATGAATGAATAAATGAATGGACAAATGTATGCACTTGTGGGTGAATTATGAATTTCTCTGCTTGTAGCTTGTGTGAGTGTGGTTTTGAGAAAATACAAGTGCAAACACATGTAAGAGTCCAAATAATGCATTTACTGTCCACCCTGTGACCTTAAATGCAGCAATTCCAGTGGTCAGTTCGTCGGGCAAACAATCTTCATGACCTTCTGGCAGCCTTGGATGCCTTTCTACAGGAGGTGACAACTCTACCTCCAGGTCGATGGGACCGGACAGCCCGGATTCCCCCGCCCAAATGCCTACCCTCTCAGCACAAAAGGTACCTGGGGTCCTAATTCCACACAGATCTTTCCCTTGGTTATGGGTCTACCGCGCTCCCCAGCTACGTTTGGATTTCAGACGGTGAGACTGTGACCTGGATCTAACTTCTCCCTGACAATCTGAGGGCACCCTTAGTCGCCATCGCAGTAGCCTCCAGGGGGCGGGGCGTCACGTACTCTGAAGTCAAATCTCAGGTTGGCGGGAGAAGTCAGGACAACTGGGGTTCTCTTTCTGCCCAGACTCCGCTCAGAACTGCAGGAAGTTACCGGCCTTTCCCGTGGGAGTGCGGCCCAGGCAGGGGACAGGCACCACCATGGCCAGCATGCACCCAGCCCGGAGTTACAAAGGACAGGCAGGTGAGGGGAGCTGTATGGGAACAAGGGTTGGGATCCTATGGAAGAGTAACAGGGACATCAAAATGTTCAGGCGATGTGGGAGGGGCTCTCCTGGATACAGAGAAAAGCAGGATGCAGGCGCGGGGTGTGGAAATCTGGATCGCTGACGACCCACGGGCGGGAGGCTGTTTGGGGGTCTTGTCCAGGACGTGCGCCGGAAGGCATGCTGGTACCCCAGCGATTTCTTGGACGCCCTACACCCCCAGTGTTTCTCAGCTGTGCTCTACATTTACCTGGCCACAGTAACGAACGCCATCACTTTTGGTGGTCTGCTGGGAGATGCCACTGAAGGTGCCCAGGTGCGTGGGTTTGTATGTTGGGTTTGGCATATACTCCGGTGTCCCACCTGCCTGACCTATTGGGACTGAGTGGGGCGGGGACTCCATAGGACCTTGGGCTCCTGTGTTGGGATGCCAGAGTCCTATGTAGAGTTATGTCCACTTCCAGGGAGTGCTGGAGAGTTTCCTGGGCACAGCGGTGGCTGGAGCTGCCTTCTGCCTGATGGCAGGCCAGCCCCTCACCATCCTTAGCAGCACGGGGCCAATGCTGGTGTTTGAGCGCCTGCTCTTTTCTTTTAGCAGGTAGGAGACCTCTCTCACCTTTCTAGCCCATTGGTTGGTGAAGAGAGGGTGAGGGCTTTCTCTGCCCTGGGTTAAGTGGTGAACAGTCAGCCCTGAATGTCCTCACTCCCACAGAGATCACAGCTTGGACTACCTGCCCTTCCGCCTATGGGTGGGCATCTGGGTAGCCANATGTTTTGCCTGGTGCTGGTGGCTACAGAGGCCAGCTTGCTTGTGCGCTACTTCACCCGATTCACAGAGGAAGGATTCTGTGCTCTCATCAGCCTCATCTTCATTTATGATGCCGTGGGGAAAATGCTGAACTTGATCCGTGCCTATCCAATCCAAAGGCCAGGATCTCCTGCCCAGGGTTGCTTCTGTCAATTCCCAGGCCCAGGAGGTGAGGAAACTGGTACCTTGGCCAGGTGAGGAAAGAGGTGGGAAATGGCCTAAGTTCAGGAAAATGCTGAGTACTTATCCAATAGCCAGAAGTTTCCTTTCTGGTTCAGGATCAGTTACAAAATAAATCTATGGAAATCCCAGGACTGTCTTTATTTCTGACAGCCCTGACAGAAGAGTATGGCTTCTAGACATGGGCTATTGGACTTCCTAAGAGGGAAGTCAAAATCAGACATACCTATCCAAGAATGGCAGCACTGGATGGGGGACTGGTTACACCAGAGGAGCAGAGCTAAATACACCAACCAGGTGGCTTACTCTTTTTTTTTTTAAAGATTTATTTATGGGCTGGAGAGATGGCTCAGCGGTTAAGAGCAT
>LOEQ01001270.1:323334-349729 GCA_001685075.1 Bramus lutescens
CCTTTGGAAGAGCAGGCAATGCTCTTAACTACTGAGCCATCTCTCCAGCCCCATTATTCAACTTTTTTGAAGCTGAATCTCTCTACATAGCCCTGGCTGTCCTGGAACTCACTGTAGCTCAGGCTAGCCTCGAACTCAGAAATCTCTCTGCCTCTTTTAAGTGCTAGAGTTAAGTGCTTTTTAATTCTTACGTGTATGACTATTTATATGTATGTATGGTCACTACACATGTACCCCCTCTCCCCTCAAAAACACTGCATGGACTAGAAAATGTTTGTTTTGTTTTTTGAAACAAAGTCTCACTAAGTAGCCCTGGCTAGTCTGGAATGCTTTACATACCCTGGAATATGCTAAGTAGATCAGGCTAGACCCAGCTCACAGAGATTTACCTTTCTCTGCCTCCTAAATGCTGGGATTAAAGATGCCTCACCCTGCTGTGTAACTGGAGGCTTCTTTCACACCCGCCAGTTCCCGAATATTCACTCTGAGGCTTAATATTGATTACAAACTATTTGGCCTGTTAGTTCAGGCTTAGTTAACTCTTATAACTTAAATGAACCCAATTCTATTATTCTATATTTTACCATGAGGCTCGTGGCTTGTTACCTCACATCTTGCTTCCCCAGTGACTGTTGGCATCTTCCCAACTCCGCCTTTTTTCTCCATTTCTCTGCTTGGATTTTCCGCCTAACTATATTCTGCCCTGCCATAGGCCAAAGCAGCTTATTTATTAACCAATCATTATAAAATATATTCACAGCATACAGAAGGGCATCCCACATCACTGCTGGGTACTGGTTTTATTTTTGAGACAAGATCTCACTCTGTAGCCCAGGCAGCCCTTGAGTTTTCAGCAGTCCTCCCTCAGCTTCCTTGAATGCTGGTGTTAAAAGTGTGAGCCATTGTACTTAGATTTGCATTCACTATTAAACATTTTTGTGGGTATTCAGTATTTTAGTATATGAGAAATCTAAACTGAATAAGACCTAGTTTCTACTTCAAAATAAGTTATACATTTTAAAGGTTACAGTAATTCTAACCTGACTACTTGATTAGTTATAAATTAAATGGATTACTTAACAGTCTAGTTGCTGGTTGTTTAAATATGGTCTGTGGAGAATGAGTATATATCAGAGCTTGTTTGAAGCGTACAGTCTTAGGCTATGTGTGGTGGCATATGTTTGTAATACTTAGCACTCTGTAGGTAGAGGCAGGAGCATTGGCAGTTCAAGGCCAGCCATGGTTATATAATGAAGTTGAACTTGGCCTGAGCTGTATGAGAAAGCCTGGACTGTAACCCTGATGTCCTGTATCAAAATCTGCATTTTAATAGGCAATATAGGTAGTTTCCTAGATTTAAGTTATGTGTGCTGGCATACCTGTAATCTCAGCACTTGTTAGACTGAAATGAGATGACTGGTGTGAATTCAAGGCCAGCCTGGTGAGTTAGTTTGAGTACTGCCAAGACTAGCATGAGAGTCTGTCTTAAAGAAAGGAAAAGGAGCTGGGTGGTGGTGGTGCATGCCTTTAATCCCAGCACTTGGAGGGGGGCACGCAGAGACAGATCTCTGAGTTCAAGGCTAGCCTGGTCTACAAGAGCTAGTTCCAGGATAGGTGCTAAAGCTACAGAGAAACAGGGGTCTCGAAAAACCAAAAAAGAAAAGGAGAGAGAGAGAGAGAGAGAGAGAGAGAGAAGAAAGAAAGGAAGGAAAAAGTAAATTCATGAATTCGGTTTTATTTATTAGTTTGTTTGTTTTTTTGAGATAGGGTTTTACTGTGTAGTCCTGGCCATCCTGGAATCTACTCTGTAGACCAGGGTGACTTAGAATTTACAGAGATCCCCTGCCTCTGCCTCCTGAGTACTAGGATTAAAGATGTGCCCCATCACTGCCAGGATCAGTAAGTTATTTTACAGCAACTGTTTTTTTTTTACCACAGTAAGACTTTAAGCCATAGGTTCATGTACACAAATATCTTTGTGGATCAGTATGTTAGTAGCCTTTAAAAAGCTTGTCCACCTAATGCCTCAAAAGATGTCTTTTTTACAAAGGGAAAAAAATAGTATCTTTGCAAAAAAATCATTTAGTCTAACTCATTAAGGAAACAGAGGCAAGCAGATCTATAAGTTCAAGGACAGCCTGTTTTACATAGTGAGTTCTAGGACAGCTAGAGACAAATAATGAGACCCTGTCTCAAAGAACAAAAGACCAGTTAATTGGACTCATCATGGGTGACTTTTATGCAGTCTGTTACAATGGTGTTTGTTAACACAAGTAGCAGAAGCTGATTGGTGGTGGCCCACACCTTCAATCCCAGCTCTTGTGGGGCAGAGGCTGGTGGATCTCTGTGAGTTTCAAGGCCAGCCTGGTCTACAGAGCGAGTTCCAGGACAGGCTCCAAAGCTACACAGAGAAACCCTGGCTTGGATAAAGAAAAACAAACAAAAAAAAGCAAACACAAGTAGTAGGGCCAAAACTGTGATGTTAATTTTAATTACAAGAACTTAGGATTCATTTGTAGATTATGATTACTGTAAATTAATGCTTTGAGAAAAATCTAAGCTTCAACCCATACCAAAAAACAGCAACAGTAAAAAAGTAGCCCTTTTGTACTACATCAGTTACATTTTTAATTATTTTTAACACTTAAAGCTGAAAAACAAAACTCTAAACAAACTGGCTAACACTCTAATTTTATGTTTAATGACAGTATTATTTTTAAAAATACTTTACTTGATGTGTGAGAATACATGCTGCATGTGTATATTTGTATCACATGTATGTCTGATGCTTGTGAAGAAGAGTGTCAGATTGACAGAGCCTTTGTAACTGAAGTTACAGATGGGTGTGAACTGAACCCAGGTCCTCTGCAGGAGGAGCAAGTTCTCTTAACTACTGAGTCATCTCTTGAGCCCCACAATGATTATTTTATACCTACCTTTGTATAAGAATAATTCTACTATGAGACTTATACCAGAAGAATTATTTTCTTGCTGATATTTTGGGATTTGAAATTAATATCTCTGGCCCAGAAAGATGGCTCAAGTGGTAAAAGGTCTTACTGCCAAGCCTAATTATATGGGTTTGATTCTTGGGACACACATGTTAGAGGGAGAAAATAAACTCCATATATTCGTTCTGTGACAAAGGTAAATGTATACATGTACACACATATACACACATTTAAATAAATGTTAAAAAAAGCTAATAATTCACCCTGAGATCCTACTGTTTTCTCTGCTGAGGAATCCACTGCAGAGCTAGTGCTTATGCTTTCACTGCTGCTGTTATATGATCTGTTGTCTAAATGTGATTTTGGATAAATTAAGCTTATATATAACTTTCAAAATCTTAAATTGCTAAAATGGCACCAGTAGCCCATGCCTTTAATCCCAGTACTTGGGAAGCTGAAGCAGGTGAATCTCTGAGTTCTAGGCTAGTCTGATCCACTTAGTGAGTTCCAGGACAGCCAGGGCTATGTAGAAAGACCTGTCTTTTTTAAAATATTGCTCAAATATTCTTCTAGTACCTCCAGTATTGTTGCATTTTGAAAACCAGCCTTCATATCTTAGTAAACTTGAGGTTACAGAGCCTGAGGGCCAGTAAGGTTTAAAACTCAGATTATCAGGCTTGGCAGCACTTGCCTTTCCCTACTCAACCATCTTACTGACCTTCAATCCCTCTGTGCCTGTCAGAATTTTTACCAGAGCCAGGTTTGGACAAATGTGAGTGTAATCCTAGCATTACATAACAGAGTTTGGGGACCCTCTGGATTACATTAGGCCCATATCAATAAGCAAATACAAGTTACTTCTAGATTCTAAAACCAACAGTAATTCTATTAGTTGCTTTGATTCTGTAAGCTTTGAGGATTGCTATTTTGTGAAGTCAACTTCAGATATAAAAATTTTACCAGGAAGATTTTGAAAACTAAACATAGCTGTTATTGGGGAAAGATTGTTGGGAAAGCAGTATAGGAAGAGAAGAAAATCAACAAAAATAAAGTATGTATGAAAATCTGGTAATGAAACCCATACTGTATATACTATTTAAAAAAATAAAAATAGAGCAGAAGAGATGGCTCTGCAGTTAGGAGCACTTGCTGCTCTTATAGAGGACCCGGGTTTAGATCCTAGAATGCACATGGTGGCTAACAATTGTCTATAACTCAAAAATATATCTATAATAATAATAAAAATGACAGTTATTTTCAAATTCTTATTTTTACCTAGTTGAAGCACATATATAATAACAGTTAGGGATAGGATGCTTGGCACATAAAATATTCATGCTAGTTTATCTTAGTACATTTTTTTATATGTGTCTGTTCGATTTAATTTTGTATCATAGGATCATAAGTCCTTTTTCATCGGTTAATTTCATATAATGTTTGATTGTAGTCGCAGTCTGGCAGAAGCTTGTTCAGATGGAGATGTAAATGCCGTTCGCAAATTGCTAGATGAAGGCAGAAGTGTAAATGAACATACAGAAGAAGGAGAAAGCCTGCTGTGTTTGGCTTGTTCAGCAGGATATTATGAACTGGCACAAGTAAGCAGAAATAATCTTTATTCATTTTAATAGTGCTGGGGATCATCAGATCCAGGGTCTTGTGAATATAAGGTAAGTTCTTTATTCCTAAGCTATATCCCCAGCCCCGAAATAATCATTAGTGTTTAAAATTATAGAGAGGCTAGGGTATTTTAGTTATTTTTATTACTTATAAAAGAAAATATGATTAGAGGCCAGATCCTCCCTTCCCTTTCTCTTTTAGAAATATACACAATTCATTTTGTGTGTGTGTCTGTGTGTGTGTAGCTAGGCATAGTTCATTTTTATATCAGGTAGTCAAAGCTTATCCTATTGAGTAAGAATCACTGAATAATCATTTTAAGCTCTTCTGTTTTTGGAATTTTTGTGTACATATGTTGTGTGTGTGTTTGAATATGTGTGGGGCTATGTAGGGCAGAAGATGATATTAGGTGTGTCTTCCTTGACCGTTCTCCACTTTGTTCACTGAGATAGGATCTTTTTTACTCTGGTGAACCTGGAGTTACCAATTTGCTTCTCTAGCTAGCCTACTTGCCCTGGAGATCTCCTGTTTCTGCCTCTCAAGTTCTTGGAACTCCAGCCCTCAGGTCTTCATGGTGAACACTATCTACTGCACTGTATCCTCAGTTCTAAACTTTTAAAAATAGTAGATAAGCCAGGCAGTCGTGGCACACACTTTTAATCCCAGAATTTAGGCAGTAAAGGCAGGTGTATCTCTGAGTTGAAGGCTAGCCTGGTCTACAGAGTGAATTCTACGACAGCCAAGGCTACACAAAAAACCCTTTCTTGGAAAAGAAAAGAAATAGTATGTAACTGGGGTCTGAGAGGTGGCTTAGTGGTTAAGAGCACTGGTTGTTCTTCAAGAGGACCCAGCACCCACATGGTAGCTCACAATCATCTGTAACTCCAGTTCCAGAGCCTTATAAGCTCTACAGGCTCTGTGCAAGGAAGTGGTGCACAGACATACAGGCAGGCAAAACACCCATACACCCAAAATAATTTTAAAAAGAAAATAAAATAGATAACTGGTCAGGTGGGATGGGGGCCTGACTTTGTGTTTGATTACTGGGGCCCACCTAGTGAAGAGAGATTCAATTCCTGCAAGTTGTCCTCTGACTTCCACCTGTGTGCTGTGATCCTTGTGTGCCTGTTCACACAAAGAGAATTAATATGGTGGTGCTCACCTGCACTGGTACAAGCAAATAAGTTCGAGACCAGGCTGAGCTAGGTAGTAAGTCCCTGTCTCAAAAAAACAATAAAAAACAAATAAAAATATAACTATAAAGGAAAGTAGACGTTTATTTCTACTCCGTTCAGATAGGATATCCTGTTCTAATTTTTTTCTTCTATATGGAGCAATATTGCAAAATAAACTATTTTTATTGTTCTCTTTCTATACAATCTCAAGCATAGCACAAATTCTTTTACAAGAGCAGACATATATAATAGGGTGACTAATGAGATCTTTATTTAAAGATTAGCATAGGGGACTGGAGAGATGGCTCAGAGGTGAAGAGCACTGGCTGTTCTTCTGGACATCCTGAGTTCAATTTCCAGCAACCACATGGTGTCTCACAACCATCTGTAATGAGATCTGGTGCCCTCTTTTGGTGTGCAGGCAGAACACTGTATGTATAGTAAATAAGTAATTCTTTAAAAAAAAATTGACATGTAATAGCTAGAAGTGGTGGTGCATGCCTGTAACCCTAGCATTTGGGTTGTGGAGACAGGATTTGGGATTCAAGGTTGTACTTGACTGCCCACTTAGTTTAAGACCAGCTTCAATGCATGAGATCTTGTCTCTCAAATAGTATTGGAAAAATATATGATCTGACCTGTCATCTTGACCAGTAAAAATTGGATTTTTCTAACAGGTGTTTATTTTTACCTATCTTTTTATCCCTATCTCAAAAGGTTATCGTCTCAAACTGAATATTTTGTCTGTAAGTACTATTAATGGTAAGCATTAACAACTTCTTTGTGTGTTTTTAAAGGTACTACTAGCTATGCATGCTAATGTTGAAGATAGAGGGAATAAAGGAGATATAACTCCTCTGATGGCAGCTTCCAGTGGAGGTTATTTAGATATTGTGAAATTATTACTTCTTCATGATGCAGATGTCAACTCCCAGTCAGCAACGGGTATGTAGAAATTGATGTAAAGGAAAAACTGACATTTTTTTTTAACATTATAAACTGACTGCCAGGCAGTGGTGGATCTCTGTGAATTTAAGACCATCCTGGTCTACAGAGTGAGTTCTAGGACAGCCAAGGGTACATAGAAAAACCCTGTCACANAAAAAAAAAAAAACGAAAACCGAAAAGAAAGAAAATGTAATTTATTATAAAAATTTGATTACTGCAATGGCTGTTGAGATGGCTCAGCAGTTAAGAGGACCTGGGTTCAATCCCCAGCACCCACATGTCAGCTCCCAACTGTCTGTAATTCTTTCCCAGGGGATCTGGCATTCATTCTCACACATACATACAGAAAAAAAGTAAATTTGATTACTGGAGCATTGGTGAGGTGAGATGGCGCAGTAGGTAAGGCACTTGCCCAGGCTTAACCTGAGTTCAATTTCCAGGATGCAGATGGTAGAAGGGGAGAACCAGCTCTTGAAAGTTGACCTCTTATTTCACATTCGAGTCATGGCATACACATATCCCACCTCATACACACAGAAAACAAATAAATGTAATTTTTAAAAATTAGATTATTGGGAAAAATGAATGGAAACCTGAAAATAATGTTGACTTTGGTATCTTTAATAGTCTTTGTTGTAATTGTTGAGTTATGGTCTCAATGTGTAGACCAGAATGGCCTTTGCACTCAAAAATCCTCTTTTCCGCCTCTAGAGTATAGGGATTATAGCATGTACCATCACTCCTGGCTGAAAAGTCTTTAAGTCAGTGTGCAGCCTTACTGAAATTCTAGTACTCAGGAGGCTGAAGTGGGGGCTTCTTGAATTTAGGGATAGTCTGGGGTTGATAGCAAGGTCCTATTTCCAACAACAGTAAACCTAACATAAGCATAAACCATAAAGAGGCATTTGTGTATAATCTTAGCACTTAGGAACCTGAGGCAGGAGGATTACTGTGTGTTTGAAACACATGTTGGATATATAGGGTCTTCCAGGACAGTTCTAGTCTGCATAATAAAACTATCTCAAAAACAAACTATGTAGGTTCTGTTTGGTCAAGATAAACAGTTTTTCTGCTACAAATTATTTCTTTTGTCTCAGTGATATGTAATGTATAAAGAAAAAGTTATGAGCTATATCTCCTGTAGTTCTTTATATAGCCCCTTTGACTTTGTGTTTATGGTATCAGATTTTTATTTATGGTATGCTGAATACATTTATTCATAAGAAAATGCTGCCCATCCCCACCTTCTCCCTCCTCTTTTTAAAAATGCCATAAAGAAAGTTTTAATAGGCTATCTACTGATATATATTAAAAGTATGATTTAAATTTAGACCTGGAGCTGGGAATGTAAATAAGTTCGTATAGTACTTACCAAGCATGCATGAAACCCTCAGTTCGATTCCTAGCATCACATAAACCAGATACTAGTTACTAGTTACCATAAATTACTTTCCTGTTGCTGTGACAAAACACCATGATCAAAACAACTTCTAAAAGAAAGCATTTAACTGTGTTTATAGTTTGAAAGCATTAGAGTCTGTGATAGTGAAGCAAAGACATGGCATAAGAATAGATGAGAGAACACTTTTTTTTGTTTTCAGTTTTTTGAGACAGGGTTTCTCTGTAACAGTCCTGGCTGTCCTGAAACTTACTGTGTAGACCATGCTGACCTTGAACCCAGAGATTCACCTGCCTTGGCCTCCCTAGTGCTAGGGAGGCATGTGCCACTACTGTCCAGCAGAGAACACTCACATCTTGATCTTCATGTAGAAAGCAGAGAGAGAGAGAGAGAGCACACACTTGGAATGGCAGAAATCTTTTGAAACCATAAAGCTAGTCCCTAGTGACACGCTTCTTCAAAGACTACACTTGCTGATGCTTCCCAAACAGTTCCACAAACTGAGGGCTGCATATCTAGTCATATGAACCTAAGGAAGCCCATTCTCATTCAAACCACTGTATTTCACTCCATGACTCCTGATAGGCTTGTGGCCATATCATAATGCAAAATACATTTAGTCCACTTTTAAAAGTCTTTATAATCTTTTACAGTTCAGTACTGTTTTAAAGTTTAAGTCTATTCTGAGATTTAAGGCTAATATTTCTCAACCAGTGGGTCACGACATGTGGTTGGGGTCAGATCACCTTTCACAGGGGTGACCAAAGACCATTGGAAAACACAGATACTTAAGTACATTATAATTCATAACAGTAACAAAATTAGATTTATGAAGTAGCAATGAAAATTATTTTATGGTTGTGGGGTCACAAAAATCTAAGTAACTGTTAAAGGGTTAAATTAGGAAGGTTGTAAACCACTACTCAAGGCAATCTCTTAATTGTAACCCCCCTTAAAAGCAGAAAAAAATTACATACTTTCAGTATACAATGGCACAGAATATACATTACCATTACAAAAGGGAGGCATGGGGCACAGTGAAGAAATACTAGACCAAGTGGAAAACCAGCAGAGCAAACTCCAAATCCTGTGGCTCCATGTGTGAGATCAAAGGACTTAGATGGTTTTTTCTTTCCTACTTTGCAGCCTGCAACACACTTCATTTTCCTAGGCTAGTTCCATACCCTGTATGCTGCTTTCCCTGGCAGACATCCCATAGTTCTGGTACCTGTAATATCTTGGGTTCTCCAATGCAGTCCAGCAGTTGCCTTGACAGCTTTATGAAATGGCCTCACAGGCCCACCACATGGACAACACTGCTAAGTTCAGCTGCCTGCTTGGACTGGAGCTTGGTCCCCTTAAATCATATTTACAGTAGCTTTTGTTTGTTGTTGCTTTCTAGGAACAGAAAATTTCTTAAGCCTTTTTATAAGTTGTGAGCTTAGTTGGGTGGGGGTCTTCCTTTTATTTCTATAGGGATCAGGCCTCACCTTGATCTCCTTACCTATTTCAGCATACCCTTAACTCTGACATTAAATTTCTTCATGCTCTTTTTCTCTTCAAACTGTATAACTTTTATTTTTGTCCCATTTGCTCATTTTCATTGTAGCCCTACATAAGAGTGATTACTAATAACCTTGCACAGAGTCAATATTACGCTGTCTTCAAAATCTGCAACAAAGAATTTTTTGTTATTTGTCATTTTAGCCTCAGGCAGATTCTCAGGAAAAGAGCAGAAAGCTGTCTCATTTTTTTGCCAAAATATCATAAGAATGGTCTCTAGCCCAGTTGGTAATATTGTTTCTCTCTGAAACCTCTTGAGTTAGGCCTCCATAGTCATTACTCTCAGTACTATCTCCCAAGGTCCTGCTAGAATGGTCTATTAAATTCTGCTTACAGCATTCAACTGCTTTTCTATTCCAAAGTCCCAAACTCTTTTACGTTCCTCCCCAAAACCACATGGTCATGTCTGTCACATCAATAGCCCACTCTCTGGTACCAACTTCTGTATTAGTTAGGGTTTCTATTGCTGTGATAAAGCACTATGACCAAGGCAACTTATAAAAGCAATCATTTAATTGAATTTCCAACTTCAGAGGGTTAGAGTCCATGATGGCAGAGCAAGGGCATGCTGACAGAAATAGCTGACAGGTCACATCTTGATCCCTAAGCAGGAGGCAGAAAGAAGACTGAAAATGGCACAAGGCTTCAAAGACCATCTCAGTGACAGATGTCCTCCCACAAGGCCACACTTTCCAAACCATTCCACCAACTGGGGACCATGTATTTAAGCAATGAGCATTTGGGGGCTTCCTTCAAACCAGGTTTAGTGACACATCTATAATCCCAGAACTTCCGAGCCTGAAGCTAGAGAAAGATTACTATGAGTTCTAGGCCGGCATGGACTTACAGAGCGGCAAACTGTATCATTAAATTAAAAAAAAAAGTTTTTTCTTGAAGGTGTTAAGATGCGAGGAATGCATATCTATCTTGTGGTTATGTTGTGAATATAAGTGTAAGGTATTTTTCTCAGATCTGGAGAGATGGTATGCCATTTAAGATCAAATACTGCTTATTCCCCAAGATTATTTCCCAGCCCCATGTCAGGTGGCTCTCAACCATCTGTAATTCTAGCTCCAGGAGGATCTAACACCTCTGCTTCTGCCAGCACCTGCATACATGTGTACATATCCACATTGATATATGTATAATAAAAAATTAATCTTTTAAGAGAAGATATGTCTGGAGGAAGTGTATCCAATACAGTGAATTATCTTTTGATTGGATCTGTTAAAAACAGGTTTTTTTTTGTTTTTTAAAAATCAGTGGATAGAAATAAAATGTTAAATGTTCTAAGCTATACAGTATTCAAAGTAAAGTAATTTTGAATAATATTTTAGAATATTATTTTTATTTTGTTTATTTGAGGTTAGGGGCTTTGAGACAAGGCCTTACTATGTAGCCTTGCCTGTCCTGGAACTCAAAATGTAGACTACACTGGTTTTGAACTCAGATCTATCTGCCCCTGCCTCCTGAGTGCTGGGATTCAGAAAGAAGCCTGGCTATCAGCAAGTAGGTATGTGCCAATGGACTCTTAGTATACTCTATAAATGACTAATGAAAATACTTCACCCCTGCCCTCCCATTTCCACTCAGGACTTTAACTCCCATTTAATTGGAAAAATAGAAAATTTCAAAAAGAAGTTGATTCATCTTCCTATAAATAAATTCCTAAGCAAGCTACTTTTTAATGAATTGATTGATGTACTTATTTTGCATGCTCTTGTATGCACACATGGAGGCCAGAAGAGGCCATCCGGTATCCATCTCTGTCACTGCCTACTTTTCTAGGACTCTTGTTTTCTTGACTAAGCCAACAGCCAGCAACCTGTCTCTACCTCTCTCAGAGCTGGTGTACAATGCATGTGCAGGATGTCTAGCTTATGTGAGTATGATGATCTAAACTCCAGTTTCATGTTTGGTTTTGTTTTTTGAGACAAGATTTCTCTGTATAGTTCTGCAACTCACTCTGTAGACCAGACTGGGCTCCAACTTAAGAGCCTCTGCCTCCTGAGTA
Source organism: Bramus lutescens (assembly GCA_001685075.1). Taxonomy (NCBI): domain Eukaryota; kingdom Metazoa; phylum Chordata; class Mammalia; order Rodentia; family Cricetidae; genus Bramus; species Bramus lutescens. The sequence continues at coordinate 335,002 of LOEQ01001270.1, forward strand.
CTGGGATTAAAGGCATGCACTGCCACCACCCAGACAATCTCATGATTTTAACCAGTGAGCCGTCTCTTCAGCCCCCAAATTTATTCATTTTGTTCAATAGACTGTACCTCTACTGTATGCCAGAATTATTTAGTTATTATTAAAAATATAGTTCCCATGCTGATGCAATGACTCAACTGGTAAAAACATTTGCTAGTCAAGCCTGATTACCCAGGTTGATCCTTTTGAAACCCACATAAGGATGGAAGGAGAAGACCACTTCCTGTAATTTGAGTTCTTACTTCTACATGCATGCATACCAATAGACTTGTATACCCATACGCTCTCACATATAACACTCATAACTAAAGATAATTTTTCTTTTTTAATTTTCTTTTATGGCATTGGTGTTTTGCCTGCATATATGTCTGTGTGAGGGTTTCAGATCCCCTGAAACTGGAGTTACATACAGTTGTGAGTTGCCATGTGGGTGCTGGGAATTGAACCCAGGTCCTCTGGAAGAACAGTCAGTGCTCTTAACCACTGAGCAATCTCTTCAGCCCCCACCCCCACCCCCACTAAATATAATTTTTAAAAAAGGTTCCCAAAAGTTTCCTTCTTTACTCCAAAGCAGTCCAATCTTGGGGTGACAGAGCTGAAAATCATAGCACTGTTCTTTGACTTCATCTGGGGAGGTGCTCAGCATTTTTGTCACCTGGTTTTAGGTGCTTTTTGCTTGGTACCAGATATCCTTACTTTTACAGGTACCTGCTCACCTTTTGAGGCTCAGCACAAATATAGCTATTCCCTTTTTTGGTGGGGGGAGCAAAAACCCAAACTAGGTAGTTCAAACCTGTTCTGACTTAGACAAGGTGGGGGGGAGTTTAAGGCAATCCTAGGTTGCAGACCTGGGCCGTCTCAAAAATAAAACAGACAGCCAGGTGGTGGTGGTGGACACCTTTAATCCCAGCACTTGGAAGGCAGAGGCAGGCAGATCTCTGCAAGTTTGAGGCCAGCCAGGTCTACAAGAGCTAGTTCCAGGACAGGCTCCAAAGCTAAAGAGAAACGCTATCTTGAGGCGTGGGAGAAGATAAAATAAAATATCAACTTTATTGAGATGACTCATCCCGTGGAATTCATGTTTTAAGTGTGAAGTTCTAGAGGTTATGCAAGTCTAATTTTAGATTACTTCTGTCACTATTGAAAGATCTCTACAGAGGACCAGGGTTCCAGTCTCAGCACCCACATTTAGGCTCATAACTATCCATAATTCCAGTGCCAGAGAATCTGATGCCCTCTTCTTACCTCCTCAAGCACCAGGCATACATGTGGTGTACATACATACATACATGTACATACCTATGGGCAAAACACTCATAAATAAATAAATCTAAAAAGATAATAAGTAATGTATCTCTACCCATTTGTGTTCTGCTCTTTAAGCAACCACTATTCTGTTTTTGACATTTAGATTTGCCTTTTCTATGCTTTTTATATTGTCTAGACAATTAAAATATGTAGCATTTTGTATTATGCTTTGAAGAAATTCTGTCAGAAAATAAAGATATGCTTTAAATTGATGACAGTAAAAAAAAAACTGAGCTGGGGATGATTTTTTACATTTATAGTTCCAGCTAACTCCTGAAGTTGAGGCAAGAGAATTGTGAGTTCCAGACTAGTGTGGGTAATATGTGGAAAGACTACAGGATGGGGGTGAAAGAAGAACATGTTTGTCTAGCATGTGTGAGACCATGGGTTGAATCTCTTGCACTTAAAACAACAAACAAAGCATATAACTTGGAATTGTAGTTGTGGTTTATGTCAAGGAATTGGAGAGAGATAACTAGAACAGTAGTGTGACACATCTATTGTTAATTTTTTTTTTTTTTTTGTTCTTTGTTAGGGAACACTGCACTAACTTATGCCTGTGCTGGAGGATTTATTGACATTGTAAAAGTGCTACTTAATGAAGGTGCAAATATAGAAGACCATAATGAAAATGGACACACACCCCTAATGGAAGCAGCCAGTGCAGGTCACGTGGAAGTTGCCAGAGTTCTTCTAGATCACGGTGCAGGCATCAACACTCATTCTAATGAGTTCAAAGAAAGTGCTCTGACACTTGCCTGCTACAAAGGTACCTTTTGTGTCAGAATATTTATAATTGCTTTTTTAACAACGTCAAATATTCGAGTATTGAGTATTTGGGTTAACTTGTATATTCCTTCTTTACCTGAGTATTTTAATTTATATTGTTTTTTTTTTTCTTATGGTGTAAACCTATGTTACAAAACATATTAGAAAGCCTATTATTAACTGTGCTTTCTGTACTATCCCAATATATATATATAATTATTGTTTTAATTCATTTAACTATGTTGTCAACTTATAGATTTAAGGATTTCCATTATTTAATACCCTTTGTTCTATATGATTTTTACATTGAAGAATTATACACAGATCTACTAATACATAGTTGGTGTAGAAAACCTGAAAAATATGTTTGTAGCACAAAGAGAAATTTAAATGGCCTGTAATATTACCATCTAAAGGGGAAAATGCATGTAAACAGTATTTTAGTATTTGTCCAGTGTATTTTTAAATAAGTTTTTAAAAACATACATATTCGTGAAATAAAATAATTTATCAGTTTTATAGTTGTTTATTTTATTTAGTAGTGTATCATAAATATGTACTCATCTCAGTAAATGTTCTTGTAACATTTTTTGATGGTCATATATTATTTTAGTTAGATTTTCTAGATTGCTTTGCCTGCAAATACCACAGAACACAGTGTGATTTGTAAAGAAGAGAAACCTAAGCATAAACTGTCTTGTGTTAGTATTGCAATTCATTTTTGTCATCAAGATCCAAGAGTGTAGTGTATGTTTTCTGTCCTTAATGTTAATCTGTAGTCCAGGAGGCAGCTAGAGCCCAGCGGTACATACTTTAGGATAAAGAGGGTAAGAACAAAGTAGCAACAACCTTCCAATTTCCTAGGTTCCTTTTAACAAGACTTTCTAGAAACTTCACTTTGTAACTCTCACTGAGTTCCTAAGGCTCCCCTCTTCTACAAGGAAGGCTGGAAAATAATCTTAAAAATTAGGCATGTTGCTCCCTAGGTAAAATCTAAGTCCTGTTTCTCAAGAATAGTAAGTATGGATGTTGAGTAGGGAACTCACAATCTCTGCCAAATAAATGAAATGTATACACCATAATTTCAATGGATACACCATAATTTCCTATTGTTGGGCACTAATTGTTCCCAGTTTTTTTTACTGTTATTTTAAAACACTGATAACATCCTTGTGCAGAAATTTTTGCTTAGTCTCTGATTATTTCCTTAGGATAAATTCTGGAAGTGGAGTTGTTGGGTCAAAGAATATGGACGCTTTTTAAGGCTTTTGATACATGCTTCCAAACTGCCTTCTAGAAAGGTTGGACTAGTTTACTAGGTGTCTCAGACCCCACTAGGTTGTCCGAGAACCCCTTTACCCACCTTTCAGCCTCTCCAGTACCGGGCATTATCATTCTCTTTATGCTTTCCCATTTTGATAGCTAAAATAATGGTGTCTCATTTATTATTTCTATCAGTTTACTATCCATTTATGTATCTTTTGAATTACCATTTTATATTCTCCACATATTTTAACACTGAAATATTGGTATTTTTCACATTAACTATTAAGGTCTTTTAATTCGGAATTTTTTTTTAATTTTTAATTTTTCTTTTATATTTTTGGTTTTCAAGGCAGGGCTTCTCTGTAGCTTTGGAGCCTGTCCCAGATCTAGATCTTGTAGACCAGGCTGGCTTCAAACTCACAGAGATCTGCCTGCCTCTGCTGCACGAGTGCTGGGATTAAAGGTGTGCACCACCACCTTTCTTCAATTATTTTTAAATGGAGTTGATTTTGTGTGTCTGCTCATTGTCACAGTGTGGATATGGTGATTTTAAAGCTGCTTTTCTAGATAATATGTTCTAATAAACTTTACCTGACTTTCTGTTTGATTCCAGTGTTCTGATAGTTTATGTAAATTAAACCAAAGAACAAGTAAGATTATTTTAACTAGAAATAAGTGCTTTAGAAGGTCAGTCTTAGCCAAGCGATGATGGTGCACGCCTTTAATCCCAGCACTTGGGAGGCAGAGGCAGGTGGGTCTTTGTGATTTTGAGGCCAGCCTGGTCTACAAAGTTCCAGGGCAGCCAAGACTGTTACACAGAGAAACCCTCTCTTGAAAAACCAAAGGGAAAAAAAAGTTAGTCTTTAAAACTTAGATATTATGACCTTATTGAGAGTCTGCCTACTTAATTGTTTTCAGTTGGCTTTGTAAAACTGTCATTGATTTATTAAATTCAAATGAAAGCTTCATAGATTATATATAGACATGTGAAAATAAAACTCTTCAATTTAATACTTATGCATTCAATTGATAGTCAATTCTTTAACCTTATTTTTAAGGCCATTTGGATATGGTTCGATTTCTGCTTGAAGCTGGTGCAGATCAAGAGCATAAAACTGATGAGATGCATACTGCCTTAATGGAGGCTTGCATGGTAATTTAATTGTGATCACTTGAAATTTTGTGGGAAAAAATCCATATATTTGTGTGAGAATTATTATTGTTACTGTTGTTTCTGGTGTGTGTGTGTGCACGTGTGTGCGTGCGTATGCATGCACACAGGTACATAAGCCTTTAGAAACCCACAGGACAAACATCAGTCTTAATTGCAGAGGCAGGGTCTCTCTTACTGACCTGGAACCTCCTAAGTAGAATAGGCAGGTTTGCTTTGATCTTCTGTGATCTGAATATCTCCACCTCACTATTGTGTATCAACACACCTAGTTTTATTTGTGTTTTTGTTTTTTGTTTGTTGTTGTTGTTTTACTCTGGGTTCTGGTGACCAAACTTAAGTTCTTATTCTTACATGGCAACCACTTCAAGTGAGTCCAGTCTCACTAAAAATTGTTAGTCAAACATTGGCTTGTATTTTTCGCTGAATTTTAAGTTAAAAAAGAAAAAACTAGTAATGTTTTAATGTATGGACTTTTAAAGGGTGATAGCAACGAGTAATCTTTCCCCTACTGCTTGGTTTTTCTTTTCTCTCTTTTTCTTTTTTTTTTAATTTATTTATTTTTTTGTTTTTGTTTTTGTTTTTGAGACAGGGTTTCTCTATAGCCTTGGTACCTTCCTGGATCTCTATGTAGACCAGGCAGGCCTCAAATTTAGAGATCCGCTATCTCTGCCTCCCGAGTGCTGGGATTAAAGGCACGCACTCAGCATAACTAGGAATCTTAATGTAATGCTTTTAGGGTTTTGTTTTGTTTTGTTTTTCTCAAGATAGGGTTTCTCTGTGTAGCCCTTGCTGTCCTGGAGCTCATTTTATAGACCAGGTTGGCCTTGTACTCACAGAGATGTGCCTACCTCTCCCTCTCAAGTACTGGGTTAAAGGCACCACATGGCTCTTTTTTTTTTTTTAATAGTATGTAGTTGTATTTCCTGAATGTATGTCTGTGCACCATGTGTGTATAGTGCCCATGGAGTTGAGAAAAAGTTGTCAGATTCTCTGGAACAGAGTATGAGTCTTGAGAATTAAACCTGGGTCCTTTGGAAGAGCAGCCAGTGCTCTTAACTGCTGAGCTGCAGCCCAAATATATTAATAAAACTTAATTTTTGAAATGTTAGACATTGAGATTTCCGATATGCTTATCTGTTGTTGGTTTTTTGTTTTGTTTTCTTACTGGTTTCACATTAGCCCACATTGGTCTGAAGCAGAAGCTAGTTGCTTGCACCTTACTATGATCCTCCCTGTCTCCGTTTCATGAGTGCTGGGATTACAGGTTGTAAGCTATCATGCCCCACTCTCTACATTTTTATTCATATTAAAATCCTATAAAGAGGGCCAGTGAGTTGGTTCAACTAGGAAAAACTTGATATACAAGTTGAATGACCTAAATTGGGCTCCCAAAGCGCGATGGAAGGTTCAATTGAGAACCAGATTCTCAGTTCATTGGCCTATTTGTTTATTGAATGGATAATTTGTGAGGTGTTTCTTTTCCTACAGATATATTTATTTTACATGTATGAATGTTTTTCGGGTATGTATCTCTGTGTAATATATGTATGCCCAGTGCCAACAAGGATCAGAAGATTGTATCAGATCTCTGAACTGCAGTTGTGTGTGATTGTGAGCCACCATGTGGATGCTGGAATTTGAACCTCTGTAGAGTAGCAAATTCTCTAAACCTCTGAGCCATTTATCTATGTATCTAGCTAGCTAGCTATCTCTGATTTGTGAGATTTTGATGCTTTAATATTTTGGGGTTTTTCATTTATTTTCTTGTTTGTTTTTTGTGTTTTGTTTTTGTCATTGGTTTTGGTAGTTTTTGTTTGACTTTTTTTGTTGTTGTTTTTTGTTTTTGAGACAGGGTTTCACTGTGTTCCTTGGCTGGCCTAAATCTTGATATGTAGACCAGGCTGGCCTCAAACTCACTTTCCTCTGTCTCCTGAATGCTAGGATTAATTTTTTCAGTTCTTAAAATTGAAATTTTAATATAAAGTCCCCTAGTTTTGGCATTTGTGTCAAAAGTAATTAAAATTTGGCCAAGGGTCCATGAGATAGCTCAGCAGATAATGGTGCTTGCCACAAATTTGAGTTTGACCCACACGATGAAAACAGAACCAGCCCCTGCAAGTTGTGCTCTGTCTTCTGACCTGCACACACATTCTTGTTCTTTCTTTCCCAACAACCCCTTCTCCCTCTCTTCCTCCAGTATAAAATAAATTAAAATATAATAAAAAATAAACTAAAGAAATTCCATATACTCCTAAAATAATTAAATCTGAAATGTTGAATTTCAGCATTCATCCCTTTTATTATGTCGATCCATGGTTTTGAATTCAAGGTTTTAGTACCATGGTGTGTGTGTATGTGAGACTTGCCAGAGGAAGCTAGAAGAGGGTACTGGATTCTCTGGAACTGGATATATAGCCAGCCCAGTTGTCAGCTGCCATGTGGATGCTGAAAATTGAACCCAGGTCCACTGGAAAGAGCATCCAGTGCTCTTAGTCCAGGAACAATCTCTCCAGTCACCCAAATTTAATTCTTATTAGTGATATTGTGATCATTTTTGAAATGTAGAATGATATAACATTTGACTGCATATGCTTGTACCAAGTATTAAAGCCAATATAATGTTTGAAATCAAGAATTTAAAACTGAGGACTGAGAATCTGGAGAGATGACTCAGAGGTTAAGTGTCAAAGTCTCTGTTCTATTACTGTAAAGAGAAACCATGACCAAGGTAACTTTTAGGAAAGAAAGCATTTAATTGGGGGCTCGCTTATAGTTTCAGAAGATTGTCTGTTATCATCATGGCAGGAATATACTAGCATGTATGGTACTAGTGCAGTGACTAAGAGCTACATCCTGACCCATAGGCAGCAGGCAGAGAGAGAGACAGCAAACACTCTTGGTCTGGTGTGGGCTTTTGAAATCTCAGGGCCCACCCCCAGTGACACACCTCCTCCAACTAGGCCACAATTCCTAATCCTATGCAAACATTCCACCCACTAAGGACTAGACATTCAAACATATGAATCTGTGGGGGCTGGTCTCATCTAAACAACCACAGAGTGCTTAGTGCTCACGCAGAGGACCTAAGCTCAGATCCCAGCACCCATGTGATGACTCATAACTTGCTGTAATTCTAACTTTAGAGGATTCAGTGCCCTCTGGCCTCCTGGCACATGGTGCCCATAAACTCACTGGCATACAAATGCACACATAAATAAAAATAATCTTTAAAACAAAACAAAAAAAATGAGGTCTAGAGAAGAGCTCAGTGGTTAAAATATGAGCTTAGCATATGTAAGACCCTGATAATTTACATGTGAATAAAAACTTTGTTTTTAAAATATTCTTTGCCTTGGAATAACAGGTTGCTATGAGGCAAAGATAGAGCAATACTAATCCATAGGGATTTAGCTAAGTGACAAAATCCCAATTGGTAATGATTTCATAGTTCATTATGTTGAGTTTTTGGGGAAGGGTTATTTGTTATTTTGATCAAACTTTCCTTTCTAAGGAAGATCTACTACAGTTTCTACAGTTGAAAATAGAAACCCTCTATATTTGAGAATATAGTTATATTTGAGCCGATAGTTTTATGAACAATAATTCTTTTTGAGGTACTGTTCACTGAATTCAGTAGTGTTTCTGAACTTCAAAGACTATAAAAATTCAAAGTTATTTGGAAGTGACTATTTGTTATCTGGTCGGATTTGTTCTAGAAAATTTTGCACTTTGTGAAAATGAAGGTAAACATTTAATTTAGTACATTATTTATTTATTAAATTATTTTAAGATTTTATTTTTTGTTAATTGGTGTTTTGCCTGCATGTATGTCTTATTGGATCCTGGAATTACAGACATTTTTGAGCTGCCATGTGGTTATTAGGGATTGAACCCAAGTCCTCTGAAAGAACAGTCAGTGCTCTTAACCACTGAGCCATCTCTCCAACCCCTTTAACATTTAAAAAATAGTATTAATAGATGTTAGGTGAGGTTCAGGTGGCATGATAATAATTTGTGTAATCTAGCCTATATCAGCTAATCTTTCTTTAGATCCTTATTTGCCTTCCACTTTAAAAAAGCAAAAAATAAAAATACAAAGTTCTTTGTTTTATCTCTGAACATCTTCAGGATGGACATGTAGAAGTGGCACGTTTGCTTTTGGACAGTGGTGCTCAAGTGAATATGCCTGCGGATTCCTTTGAGTCTCCGTTGACTCTAGCTGCTTGTGGTGGACATGTTGAATTGGCAGCACTGCTTATTGAAAGAGGAGCAAATCTTGAAGAAGTTAATGATGAAGGATATACGCCCTTGATGGAAGCTGCTCGGGAAGGGCATGAAGAGATGGTGGCACTGCTGTTAGCACAAGGTAAACCCATTGTACATTTTAAAAATTAATGTCCTTGTGTGTTTTGTGTATCAGTTGAAATCGATACTGTTTTTGCACTGGTGAGAAAATAAATTTTCTGTAGTCTAGGTAGGCCTTGAACTTTGAATCTTATAAAATTCTCAGTACTCTAGAGGGAACAGCCTAAGCAGAGGTGGTAGGTGATTATCATCTTATTTGAACACTGTATTATAATTCTCTTTTAGCTAGTTATTTTGTTGTGCTTTCAGGTGCAAATATAAATGCCCAGACAGAAGAAACCCAAGAAACTGCTCTTACCTTGGCTTGCTGTGGAGGCTTTTCTGAAGTTGCAGATTTTCTGATTAAGGCAGGGGCTGACATAGAACTTGGCTGCTCCACACCTCTCATGGAGGCTTCTCAAGAGGGACACCTGGAGTTGGTTAAATATTTGCTGGCTGCTGGTATGTGTCTTTAAAAATGCCTTTTTCATAGAAAAATACAAACAATAATCTATTTATATGTGTCAAATCTAAAATCAACTGAACTAAGAAATACAGAGTGCAGAGGTGACTACCAGAGTCTATGGATAATGTAATAGGATTAAGAACCTACAGCAAAAAAGGGAGTGTTGTCAAAGAGTGCCAAGGCTCAGTAACTTACCTCCTTCACAGAATGGTAATGGTGTTGAAGAGTATGGAGTGTCTTATTTTTTAAAATTTTTATATATATAGAGAGAATATGAGAATGTAAATGCAGTCATGCGTGTGCCACAGGACATGTGGAAGTGAGAGGACAGCCTTGATTGTGTTTTTCCAGTAAGGATTTTAGTTATTGAACTCAGGTTGTTAGGCTTGTGCCTAAGTGCTTCACTTGCTAAGCCATCACTTCATCTTCTCATTCAAGACTTCTAATACAAACAGACTGGGTGTTTTTATCACCAAGAAATAATGTATGTCAGGTGATAGATAATAATTAACATGATTTGACTATTTTAGTCTGTTCTTAACATTGTTCCCCATAAATTATACAAATATTGACTGTCTATTAGCAAATTAGAGCTAAGGATGTATGTAGATCAGTGTTAGAGGGCTGCTTAGTATGCATTAAGCTCTACGTTTGTTAGCTTATTGTGCATCTATAGTCTCAGATACTAGGGAGGCTAAAGATAGAATATCACCTGAGCGCAGCAGTGTGAGGCCAGCCTGAGCAATAATATTCTAAGACCTTGTCTTTAATAAACTTCTTACTGTTGCTAGTATTTCCTTAGTAATTGTAAGGGCTCTTATAAACTCTCTATTCTTTTCTTTTAGAAGAAAAGTTAATTCTTCCTGCTTAGTTGTGTTGGCATAGTCATGGCTATGCATGATATTTTAAACCTGTTCATTTTTTAACATTTCTGAGTTGCCTTGAAAATAAAGGGATTTTTTTTTTTGACTTTGGTTTGAGTGAGTTTTGTTTTCTATGACAAGACTCTTATAAAGGACAGGCTGGTCTTGACCTTGCTGTTGCTCTTCATCTTTCTGCTTTTACTTCCCAAGTTGGGGTCACAGGTGTGCCCCACCATGTTCAGTTTGTTGCCCATCCAATTTTAATTCATGGCCAGTTTTTTTTGACATGTATATACTTACCACTTTCCCCATTTAATTTTTTTCGATTTTATTTATTATGTTTACAATATTTTGCCTACATGTATGCTTGCACACCAGAATAGGGCCCCAGATTTCATTACAGGTGGTTGTTAGCCACCATGTGGTTTCTGGGAATTGAACTCAGGACCTCTGGAAGAGCAGCCAGTGCTCTTAACCTCTTAGCTATCCTTACAGTTCCCACTTTTCATTATTTTTGAACATTGTTTTAGTTTAAAATAATTTTACCTGGTTTATCATTGTTGTTGGTTTTTCGAGACAGGGTTTCTCTGTGTAACAGCCCTGGCTGCCCTTGAACTCACTCTAGACCAGGCTGGCCTCGAACTCACAGAGATCCGCGTGCTTCTACAGCGTGCTGGAATTAAAGGCATACACCACCACTACTCAGCTCCTTTTTCTTATATTTTCATGAATTAATGGTTAGCTCTAGAGGGAAACTCAGTTGTATTCAAGTAGAATTTTTAAAACTGGAAAGACCTTTTTGGTGATATTTTTATAATTTCTTTCGTGAATATCTAGTTTTTTAGTGTCTGGTTTTTCCTCTATTTTTTCTTTTATGGTATCATTTATTTGCCATCATCATAGTTTAAGTCCCTTGGATCATGAGAGGTTGCAAAGTAGAGACATGCTACAATTATATTATTCCATTCTTGCTTATTAATTGGGATTTTCTGGTAAAAGAATTCTACCCTTAATCAGAATTTGGTAGGAATTCATGTAGCAATGATTGGATAAAGTTTGGCGTGGTTTTTCTCCCTTTTTATTTATCTATTTCCAGAAATAATGAGATGAAACCCTAGTATCTTTCAGAAGTAGCCAGTGTAGTCATGGGAAAGGAGTGTTCCATTCTTTGGTTTATTTATTTATTTTAATTTCATTTTTCAAGACAGGGTTTCTCTGTGTAGCTCTGTCTGTCCTGGAACTCGATCTGTAGACCAGGCTGGCTGTGAACTCACAGAGATTTGCCTGCCTCTGCCTCCCAAGTGCTAAGATTAAAGGTGTGCACTACCACTGCTCGGCCTCTTCAGTGTTTCTTAAAATTACTATTTGTGTGCATATATATGCATGTGTCTCTGCATATGTGCATGAATGCATGGCCACAAATATACCACAGTGTGCATTTGAAGATCAGAGGACAGCTTTGTTGAAGTCAGTTTTCTTCTTCTACCTTTGTAGGTTCCACTGATCAAACACATGTTGTCAGACTTGCATGGCACTGTTAGCCTGCAGAGCTATCTTACCAGCCTTTACTTTTAGGTTCCTTTGGGCTCCCGCACTTTTTAGTTGGTAGGGTTAGGAAATACATATTTTCTTAAACATTTAAAAACTATGTCATAAATTCATTGTTTGTACTTCTAATTTAGAACCACAAGGTTTTTATTTCACTCAAATAATTAATGTTTTCTCTTAGCAACAAGGAAATTTTCCATTCTTAACCAAATAATTATTCACTTGATTTGTACCATAATATTCATAGAACTGTTTCAGAAAACAAACCAATATTGATAGCAATATGAATATTTACTGTTTAAATTTTTTGTTTTGTATCTAGTAAGGTATCTTTTGTCAGATATACAGGCAAATTTTTCTGCTATAAAATAATTTGCTTTATTGCTTTGTTGTAAAGCAAAACACATTTTTGTGAAGTTTAGTTAAAGGAAATAAGAGACCAAAAGGGAAAATATGAGTACATAACTGTATTTTTGTGGTGTTTTCACATTTTGAATTCTTTAGTTTCACCATATTGTAAAATTGGGTTGTATATAATTCCACAACTCCATGGTAAATGTGATTTTATTTTATTTTTCTAGGTGCTAATGTGCATGCTACCACAGCAACAGGAGACACAGCTCTAACCTATGCTTGTGAAAATGGACATACAGATGTTGCAGATGTTTTACTTCAAGCAGGGGCCCATTTAGTAAGCTATGTTAAATTTCAAATATTTGTATATAAATGCTAATATTTACTCATAGCTACCATTTAGAAAAACATTGGTAATCATCAATAGTTTGTACATTTTAAATAAAATAAGAATTGGTAGTATGGCCTTGCCTCAAAGACTTGACAACTTGAGTTTGATGGCCAGAACCCCACATGATAGAAAAAAAAAGAGATAACCAACCTGAAAAGTTGTCCTCAAACCTCATGTGTGCATGGTTGTGAGCATGTGCATGCGTGCGCGCGCGCACACACAAACACACACACACACAGACAGATTCATTTGAACAAGTCAAACCTCTGGTCACCTGTAAGTTGTTGAATATAGTAAATCCATTTGAAAATGTTTAATAGAAAATACTGTTTATTTTCCTAGATATTAGTTTCTCATTCTACCCTCATTTAACCTATACTTTTAAAACTGCTATTTATTACATTTATCATAAAATTCAGTGATGTATTCACAGAATAAAGTAACTTGTCAATTCACTTTGGGTGATTCACTTTCTCTGATGACAAACATTTAAAAGCAAAGCTGCTTCTGAGGATATAGTTGAGTGGTAGAGCGCCTGCCTGACATGTGTAAGGCCCAAGATCCAGCTCCCAATATGACAGAAGCTGATACTGTTCATCATCCTCCTAACAACATTACTATGTTCTGTTTTTCCTGTCCTTTTATATTTGGCTTTTTATAATATCAAATTAAGTGGCAAGTTCATATGTATTATAATGCTTAGAGCTATGAAAAATTATAAGACAGGCAGTAGCGGTACACGCCTTTAATCCCAACACTTGAGAGGCAGTAGCAGACAGATCTCTATGAGTTTGAGGCCAACATAGTCTACATAATGAGTTCCAGGACAGCCAGGGCCACACAGAAACCCTCTCAGTGGGGGAGGGGACTATGGAAAATTATAAATAATACAATGACTAGTTATAATACTTGGCATGTCCGAGAGACATCCATAGCTAGAAATGTAGAGAATTTTAATAGTTTTACTTATTTTGATAAACCAATACAGTTAAACCTTTTAATTATTTCCATAACATTGTTGGAAAATAATTGAATAAGGTAGGTGTATAATATGGTTATACTATTACACTACTATACTATTATACATTTCTACTAATTCTAAAAGATTTATTATTTATTATGTATACAGTGTTCTGTATGCGTATATGCCTACACACCAGAAGAGAGCACCAGATCTTCCTATAGATGGTTACAAACCAACATGTGGTTGCTGGGAATTGAACTCAGGACCTCTGGAAGAGCAGCCAGTGTTCTTAACCTCTGAGCCATCCCTCCAGGCCCCATTTCTACTAATTCTAAATACTGTAATGATAATCATTATAATTTTGGTTTGTTGAGATGGTTTTGCTGTGTTTTTCTGGTTGGTGTGGTACTATATAGACCCAGACTTTTCTCAGTTGCCCACAAGTTGGCATTATAGACTGGTATCACCACATCTCAAACATTCATTCTTTTTTTTAATAAATATGTTTTTAAAATTTAATTATTATTGCGTATGTAAATGTGTAAGTGCCACAGCAGACACATGAGGTCAGAAGAGACCTTTTGGAAGTTAGTTTTCTCTGTCATGGGATCTGGAGATTGAGCTAGAATATCAGGTTTGTGTGACAAGCACTTAACCTGTTAAGCCTTCTTGTCAACATACGTGTGTGTGTGTGTGTGTATGTGTGTGTGTGTGTGTGGTGTGTGTGTGCAGAATGACTGCCTAGTATACCTAAGGCTTCAAGTTTGATCCCCAGGACAGTATAAACCAGGTGTCAGTGCACGCACCTCAAAGCAGGAACTTAAGGCAGGAGCATCAGAGCTTCAAGGACATGACAAGTTCAGGGAAAGCCTTGGTAACATGATACCATATTACAAAACAAGACACACAACTTGGGTTCTTTTTTCCTTAAAGATGTATTTTTATTATTTTTATTTTAAATTGTGTATGTGTGTGTTTTGAAGGTGGGTTATGCACACAGTGTCCATGGAGACCATAGATATCAGATTATTTTGGAGCTGGAGTTAGAGCCAATTGTGAACTCTCAGTGTGGGTGCTGGAACTGAACTTCTGTCCTCTGCAAGAATAGTATGTGCTCAGCTGGGTGGTGGTGGTGGTGGCTCACACCTTTAATCCCAGCACTTGGGAGGTAGAGGCAAGTGGTTCTCTTTGAGTTCGAGGCCAGTCTGGTCTACAAGAGCTAGTTCCAGGACAGGCTCCAAAG
>LOEQ01001270.1:366783-384040 GCA_001685075.1 Bramus lutescens
ACCTCTGGAAGAGCAGCCAGTGCTCTTAACCACTGAGCCATCTCTCCAGCCCTCTTTTAAAATTTCTTATGTATGGGCTGGCAAAATGGCTCACAGGAAAGAGGCATTTGTCTCTTAGCCTGATGGCCTAAATTTGATCCCTGGATCAATCCTGCATGGTAGAAAGAAGAAAACTGATGTCTGCAAGTTGTCCTCTGACCTCCACAATATGCTGTGACATGAACACACACACACACATTCTCCCTCTCTTCCTCTCCCCCCCAAACAAACAAACAAATAAAATGTTAGAAAAAAAAATCCTAGAATGTGATAGTGCATGCTTGACTTGACCTCCAGCACTCAAGATACTCAAACCCTGGGATATGAATTTGAGGGCAGCCAACTGAGACTCAACCTTACAACAAAAAGAACAAAACAGATCTTAAATGACCTATGAGTTTTAATATTAACTACAATTCAGAAGAAGAATCAGGTATTTTACCCAGTTTTTTTTTTNNTTTGAGACGGTTTTTTTGTAGCTTTGGAGCCTGTCCTAGAACTAGCTCTTGTACACTAGGCTGGCCACGAATTCACAGACATCCACCTGCCTCTACCTCCTGAGTACTAGAATTAAAGGCGTGCACCACCACCGTCTGGCTAAACAGTCAGTCTTACTGTGTAGCACATGCTGGTCTCAAAGTTCTGATCTCTTGTCTCAGTCTCCCATATTTTTTTGGGTTCAGGCATTCACTACTCCACACAGTTCCCACTTAGCTTTAACTGCCCCCAAAAGATCTGTTACCTGTATGTATTTGAACTTTATTCTCATTGCCATAACCCAGGGCCACTACTTGCTTTTCTGTCTTATATTTGCCTTTTCTCTATAAATTTATGTTAAGTGAAATTTTACAATATGTAATTTTGTGTCTGGAATCTTTTGTTTAACTCAATGTTTTTGAAGTTCATCTATGTTGGTAGATGCATCAGTTATTTGTCCCCTCACCCCAAGTAGTCCTAGTTCTTCCTGAATAAAATTCATCCCTGAATTTGCTCAAAATTTTTGTTTATTCACCTTTAAGGCTATTAATAATTACTTTTCAGCAGACTTGTTATAAAGGAGGAACAAATATATTTAATAACCTTAAATAATGTTTTCTTTTTAAAAATATGTTATCAATATGAGTATTCCTATATGGAATATCTGTTTTTTCTCCTTATTAGTAACATTCATTGTTTCTCTCTTAGATGGATATTATTTAAATGGTTTATTTAAAATTAGATCCTTTGTGATATAAGTTTAACAAAGTATTTAGGTAGAGCAGTGTTAGACTTTTTATTGGAGAATTTTATAATGACTCATATTTGGTTTATTGAGAACAAGGTTCTAGGTAGCTCAGGCTAGCCTCAAATTCAGTTATGAATTGAGTATAGCCCTTAATACTTGATTCTTCTACCCTGTCCTCTGAGTGTTGACTTTATTGGCATATGGGTTACCATGCCTGTCTAAAGAGATAATAAGAAACTGATTTCACATTGTATTTTAATGTAAGAGTAGAACTATTTTGCCAACTTAAAAAATATTTGCCCTATTTTGTTCTCTTGAAATAAACTTTACTTGTATAATTATTCCTAGAATAATTGTTCTGAATGAGCAATTAAACTAGCATTAATATTCTGAATGCCATTTTGATTCTGGTTTATATTTGATATTTTTTCTTTTGTTGGGTTTTTGTTTGTTTTTGTTCTTGTTTACTTTAAGCCAAGATACTCACTTTGTAGCCTTGGATGACCTAGAATTTATGTAGACCAGGTTGCCCTGGAACTCGTGAGAATCCCTCGTCTGCCTCTGCCTCTGAGTTCTGGGATTAAAGGTGTGTGCTAACATGCTCAGCTAGATTTAAAGAGTCCAACCTGATCAGCAAAATTCTGAGGTGTTTTTTTTCCCTCCTTTTCTCTTTGTCCCATCATAATTTCTAAAATCATCCTACATTTAAAAGTATATTTTTTTAACTTCAATTTTGAGTTGATAATATCCCAGTTTATGCTGTGCGAAAACAGATGAGATAGTTGAGGTTTAATCTGCCTCACTTGTGTAACTTTTGAATCATTCTATAGCGTTAGTTATAATGGTTTGGGGAAGGAAGTCTGGGAGAGGGGAGGAATGTTTTTTTGTGTGTGTTTTTACTTTTGGGACTCTGGTTTTTGGTTGTTTTTTGTTTTGTTTTCTCTTTCTCTTTTTTTCTTTCTTTTTTTCTTTTTTAGCATGGCACTTTTTCAAACATTTTTCGTGTGCTTAGGTGCATCCAAGCAGAAGTCCAGTTCCCTGCAGGTAGCAGATCAGGAACTACTGCCACCTTTTCACCCATACCAGCCTTTGGAGTGCATAGTAGAGGAGACTGAAGGCAAGCTGAATGAACTGGGACAAAGAATTAGTGCTATTGAAAAAGCACAGCTTAAGTCATTGGAGTTAATTCAAGGTGAGCCTCTAAACAAGGATAAGATAGAAGAACTTAAAAAGAACAGAGAAGAACAAGTCCAGAAGAAGAAGAAAATACTGAAAGAACTGCAGAAAGTGGAAAGGCAGTTGCAGATGAAAACACAGCAGCAGTTTACCAAAGAATACTTGGAAACCAAAGGTCAGAGAGACACAGGGTCTCCACACCAGCAGTGTTCTCATAGAGGAGTCTCCTTGGCAGGGGATGAAGATGGCAGTCTCCCAGAGGATCACTCTTCAGAATCACCCCAGGTTGATACAATCTTATTTAAAGATCATGGTATTGGTGATGAGCAACAATCTTCACCATCAGCAGAACAAATTGATTTTGTCCCAGTCCAGCCTCTATCATCTCCACGATGTAACTTTTCCAGTGACTTAGGTTCTAATGGGACAAATTCTCTTGTGCTTCAGAAAGTATCAGGTAACCAGCAGATCATAGGACAGCCTCAGATTGCTGTTGCTGGACATGAGCCGGGGCTGTTAGTACAAGAGCCAGATGGACTCATGGTTGCAACTCCAGCCCAGACGCTTACCGACACTCTTGATGACCTGATAGCAGGTGGGTTAAGAAATATATCTAAAATACTTTTCTTTTTTATCTGTGTGCTCAACTTCTTTAAATGCCCCTTCAAAAACACAAACTTCGTATTTCTCTATTTTAAAACTGTCTTTGTAAAATTACTGGATTCCTTAGAAATTATGAAAGTGAATTTAATTAAGCCCAGTAGCACTAACACATTAAGGGAGTTTTCTGTTTAAAACAAACACACTCAAAGATAAATAAGGTTCCCATTATCCTTTAGAAATTTGCTGTCAAAGACAGTTTGTTATTTCCTACATAGGAACACTGTATAGAATCTTTTGTACAATTTAGAAGCATGCAGGTAAGGCTTCCTATTTAATTTTCTTGCCTGTGAATTTCATGGTTGGACTTCAGAATTTTAAGTGACACTGCTTTTTGTTATTAGACCAATTTAATTATCTCTAATTAAATGGGAACAGCTGTACACTCCATGATGTAGAGTTTGTGTTCAGAAGATTAAACTACATTTAAACTGTTGTACTTGTTTTTGAGATTGGAATTTTTATGTAAACTCTTGATGAACAAGCATACAGAATGCTTAATAGTATGCTTGCATACATGCACATTCATGCACATACACACAGAAAGATAAAGGACTAATAATCTTGAAGTGTATGTTTCTGTTTATTGTTGTGTGGAAAATTACAACTAGATAATGAAATGAGGTGCACAAGTTTACTTTCCCTTTCATTGTCCTTGCAGCAGTGGGAAAACAGTGCAATTAATCATTTACCTTCCTAAAGATGGCTGGTGAATGTATCACCTCCATGAGAGCCCAGTTCAGAATTGCAGCCAGAATGGCTGTTGACAGTGGATGAAGACCAAGAACTAAGATGTAGCTGGAGTGATATTCAAAGGCAGGCCAGTCCTCTGTCTCTTGATTGCAACATTTTTTCCTTATTGTTGTCTGTTTCCTCTTGTCATATTCTCCTCCCCTTCCTACCCCAATTATATATCCCAGTTTCCTTTCTTCTTTTGTGAGCCTTTAGTCTTCCTAATCTTTACTGAATCTTTAAAAATGTGGAATAAGAGTAAATCGGGAATTTTTATTGGGCATATGTGTTAGTTACTTCAGTTGGTTATAGATATCGTTTTGCCTTTGAGGCTCTTCTGCCATGTGTATAGTATAGATAGTATTGTGCAGAGGAGAAAAGTCTAGTGTTCTTAAAATTCAAATACTAGGAAATATTTTAAGGAGTTAGGATCTTTATTCTTTAATTTGAATTTTTATATTTTTGGCTTGTAGAGCTTCTTATGTTAAATTTACTTTAGCCAAAACAGCTCTAAAGGAAACTTGTAGTTAACTTTATGCTAATTATTACAGATGTTTCTTAAAAGTTTTTATTTCACTAAAGTGTTTTTAAATAGAAATGACCTTTTATAGAGTTCACATGAGACTTTAAAAAATTACCTCAGAAAACATCTTTTAGTGTTATATGTTGACATAATAAAACTTAATATGTATTAGACATTAACTACTTATCAGATTGTAAATACGTTTTAAATTGATAAATAAAAAGTTCCATTTATGAAGTTTATATGTTTTGAAATGCATGGCAATAATTGTATTCTCTGTTCAAGATGATGATGTCTCACTTAAAACTATTTTTCCCAAGTCTAATTTTCTTAGTTAATAATGCCAAAATTAGGCAAACTTAATAGCTAACTCTATAGTTGTAAAACATTTGAGCATATCAGTAGGATTATGGAGCAAGCCATAGACAGAATTAATTCTATTTAAATTTATTTTCATTAGTGAGAGACTGATATATATCTTTAAAGTTTCACTTTGAAGAATATATATCTACCCCTCTAAAGGAAATATTAATTTTCTTTAAGAATGTTTTCTCATTATTGCTGTTCTACCTAAATATTTTCATGAAAATTAATAAATTGTTTATATACATAACTAATGTTATAACTTATTCACTTACTTAGCCTGTAACTGATA
Source organism: Bramus lutescens (assembly GCA_001685075.1). NCBI lineage: Eukaryota > Metazoa > Chordata > Mammalia > Rodentia > Cricetidae > Bramus > Bramus lutescens. The sequence goes on from LOEQ01001270.1 coordinate 371,794, forward strand.
TGTCATACTCTCTACAATCCTAAACAGAATATCTAATTTTGATTAGGAATATGGTACCTCAAATCTTCTTCTGAAAGCCTTAGGTTTTTAGCAGTTAACATAATAGCAAATGATCTCAAAAGTTAAAATGTATATCAAATTAATAATGAAATTGTACATGGTATGTTCATGAAAGCAGTTATTAGATCTGTTATTTCTAATTTTATGTTTGTATTTTGTCAGTTTTCATTAGCTTTATGAGCCATTTTTCTATTTTCTTGATTTTTTTTAAATCCCTTCTTGGTTGACACCTGTAATCCTAGCACCTGGGAAGCAGGAACAGAAGGATCAGGAGTTCAGAGCCATCCTCACTACATGTCAAGTTCAAGGCCAGTCCAGGCTATTCAAGTCCTGTCTCAAATAAACAAAAAGGAAAGGAAGGAAAATATGCTTAGATTAAAACCAAACCAAACCAAAACAAAATTAAGTCTAGAAATTTAGAGCAATTTAAAGAAATTCAAAATTGTTTTGATTGTTGAGTGATTCTAAAAAGCATTTAATAAAAATTCCATTAATATATGAAGAGGATTGGTTAAAAAATATCAATTTATTTACATCTATGGAGCATTTACCATGTGCCAAGCTTTGTGATAGTTATTTCATTTGCACCTTCACAAGCTGTTTTAAATCCTCCCATAAAATAGATTCTCCTACCTCAGTTCCGTAGGAAACTGAAGCTTAGAGAAGGGAAGTACAGAGTTCCCCCTTGTACGTTTCCCAGACTCAGTTCTTTGCCTTTCTTTAATAAATCTACATCCATCTGCTCTGCAAGAGGAGTAATATGGGGAGCTGCTAGTAAGTGCATAATGCCGAAATCCACTCAGTTCAGCCATATTTAAGAATGCTAGTTGAAACTGGGCATGGTGGTGGTACAGGCCTTGAATTTGGAGACTCATGAGGCAGAGGCATGCAGATCCCTGAGTTCCAGGCCACCTAGAGCTACATAATGAGACCCTGTCTTTTCTTTAAAAACAAAAACAAAACAAAAGAGCCTTAGTGTTAGTTTCATGTATATGCATGTGATTTGAATAAAAGTTTTGCATTTATCTTAAAAATCCTATTATTTCTTATACTTCTAAATCCTAATAAATAGCAGTTGCTCTTATTTCTATTTTAAGATTTTATATGTATGTGAGTTTTAATATAGCTTTGTGTCTAATACAGTATTGCTGTTGGTACTTGGATACATTTGTTTAAATTACAATTCTAGTGTAATTTGCTCTCAGTGGCCTTGCAGTGATCATTATTAAGTTTAAAAACAAAACTTTAGGCCTGAACAGTTGGCTCAGAGATTAAGAGCATGTACTGCCTGCCCTTCCAGAGGACCCAACTTCTGTTCCCAGTGCCATGTTAGGTGACTCACAATCACCAATAGAGTTAGGCATGGTGGCACATGTCTTTAATCTCAGCATTCAGGAGGCAGAGGCAGAGAGGCAGATGATTCTGTGAGTTTAAGGCCACCCTTGTCTACATAAAGAGTTCCAGGCTAGCCAGGGCTTCGTAGTGTGATCCTTTCTCTTACACGCACATACATGCACACACATGCACGAAGATCAACCACTTCTGTTCCAGGGGATCAAAATTCTAACTGAGTATCCGAACATACATGTGGCAACACATACATAACATATATACAATAATTAGAAATAAGTCTTTTTACAAAATAATTCGGAAATCCTTATTTTGAGGAGATTTATAAGATTACCCCTAATGTTAATATTTTATTTTTAACCTTTAGTTTTGCTTTGTTTTACAAGACAGAGTTTCCTGGCTGTTTTGGTACTAGCTCTATAGACTAGGCTAGCCTCGCCCTCAAAAGACGAGGCAGGTAATATCTCTGAGTTCCACCTGTTTGAGTGCTGGGAGTAAAGGTGTGTGCCACCACCACCTTGCTTAGGTTTTAAATGAAACTGTTTTATCGTTACTATTATATATACCAAATTATAACAATAAAAAGTTCTGCTGTTTTATTTTTTTGAGGTACTGGGCATCAGGACATCACCAATGTAAGGGAAGTCCTCTATGTCCTCAGCCCAGTTTGTTTTTTGATTTTAAAATAGGATCTCACTCAGTGTCCTTAAATTCACCCTATAGCCAGGCAGGCTTTGAACTTGTAATCCTTATGGCTTGGCCCTTGGAGCAACTGGGTTAAGCTTCTACTACCAGGCCTGGGACTTCTATTTGATTTTGAGACAGGGTCTCATGTAGTTCCAGGCTAGCCTTTACCACCTAATACTTAAACTCTAGCCTCTGTCTCTCAAGTGCTAGGATTTACAGGTGGGTAGCACCATGTCTACTAAGAGATACAATTTTACAACATATTTTGTCTACCAGTAGCAATAAAATTTTTATGTTAAGATTTATTATTCACACCATATGCAAAATTTTGCTTGGTTTCCTAAAAAGTCAGGTTAAAATATTTTTACTTGGTTCTTCTAGTGCCCTACTTTTGAACAGTGTAAAATTTTAATTTGAATTGTATATTGATTTTTTTTGTTGTAGTTGTCTGCTTTTGTCATTTTAAGAGACATTTTGTTCAGAGATAGGAAATGTTTTAAAACTTATGAAAATGTCATGGTTCTAAAGTATAATGTTCTTATAATACAACCTTTATAACTTTCATTTGTAATTAATCCTATTAAAGACACTTTCCATGGAATGGTTCTGATTGTCATTATTACAGAGAAAATATCCTAGGATAATGTAGTATAAAAATGTATAAAACATAATCCATGTTTTGGGTAATAGAACTGTTAAATTCACAGGAAGTGGTCTTTTTTGTTTGTTTTTAAAGTAAGTTCTGTAAAGGAGTCTTTCATAACATCACATTCTAGCTTTCCACGCTAGTCAAATACTTTTTAAAAAAATTTAAAATACCTTGCTTTCCAAAAACCACTTTAAAAAAAAAGAGATGGCATGAATAAATGAATAGAAATACAATTCTTCCAGGGTGTATGACCCACCACTGTAAATCTGTCAGTAAGGTGTTACATATCAATCTAGTATGCTGGGGGGGGGTTACATATCAGATATTTTGAGATATAACAACATTATCCGCTTCTTTCATTGAATGACAAAAAGTTTTAAAGCTTTATGTCCATTGTGCATATTCTTTAGGTGAAACAAAAGTTTATGATACTATAATCATTCCTATGTATATCCGAATACTTAATACTTTTGCGGTGAATAAAGTTGTTGGGATTTATATTGCCAAGATTGTTTTATATATCAGTGGGAAGCAAAGGGAATGGTTCACATAGAAGCAAATCTAGGCATCTTAAATTTTGCTAAATCTAATAAATTAAAGTAGGATTGGCACATACCAGTAATCCCAACACTTGGAAGGTGGAGCAGGAGGATCAGCAGTTCAGGGCCAACCTGGAGTACATGAGACTCTCTCTGAAAATTAAAAGATCTAGTCAGTTACTAAGTTGAGTCCATTAAAGTGTATTGTCATAGTGAAAGCTTCATTTTTTTTTCTGTACTATCGGTTATGTGGGGTTTATTTTTCTGAGTTTTTTCTTTCTTAAATAGTGATATTTTTATTTTCTAATACAGTGAATAATAGTACTGAAAGTATTGTAAAATGCCTTGTTTTACATTTATTGAGCACTTCTTGTGCCAGGCACGAGTAAGTGCTTTAAATACATTATCTCAGAACCTACTAGTATCTTTTTAAGATGTCCACTTAACCCTTTATGAGTCAGAACTCCATCCTCCATGAAACAAAAGATATAAGAGACATAAGATATAATTTTCAACTTTCTGTTTTCAAACACCACATTCTGGGTTTGTTTTTGTTTTTCCATGACAAGATCTCATGGAATCCAGGCTGGCCTCGGATTTGCTGTGTAGCTGGGGATGACTTTGAACTCCTGGCCTTCCTGCCTCCACCTCCAAGTACTAGAATTACTGGAGTGTATCACCATTCAAAACTTCAAACTCCAAATTTTGTGATCTTAAATATAAATTTCTAGCATTCATTTTAAAAATAACTTGACTTTTAGAAGTTGATTTTAACTAACTGGTGCACACCTCCTTCCAACCCCCAGACAATGTTTCTCTGTGTAGTCTGCATTTAATCCCAGCAGGCATTTTTGAGCTTAAAGCCAGCTTGGTCTACATAGAGAATTCCAGGAAAACCAGGGCTACATAGTGAGACCTTGACTCAAAAAAAAAGGAAATGTTTAATTTTTTAAAATACATCCCCTGCTGTTTATGTGAAAATGATCTAACTTGATGCCCTGCCCTGCTCCTTTTCATTATTTACAGAATTTTTTTGTCAAACTTTTATAATCTAAGATAAGCATTCTTTTTTTTTTTTTGAGGGGTATCCCACTCTGGCCTTGAACTTGTGATCCTCTTACCTCAGACATCTGAGTCCTAAGATTACTAGTATGGATCACCATACCTGGCTACAAACGCTTAAATTAAGAAATTATATACTCCCTTTTGGCAGTGTAAAATGCCACCATTTATTATATATCCACCAACAATTGGCCCTGTGTTTAGTTACACTTTAGAAACTTTCAAGGCAAGCACTACTCTTATCCTCGTTGAACATATTAGTTAAATAAACTGCATGAATTCAGAAAGTCATTCAAATATACGTTCTTTTGACTCCAAAGCTTGTGATTTCACTGTAGTATGTTACTCACATGAACATTTCTGTTTTACATGTTTTTCTATGTACAAACAGTATTATTTATTTAAGTGAAATTTAGCAATATAAACATTTTTTTTCAGCTGTGAGTACCAGAGTGCCTGCTGGTTCAAACACTCCTTCTCAGACCACAGACTGTCCTACACCCGAATCCTGTTCTCAGACTCCAAGCAGTATGGTTTCCCCACCCATGCCCCCTGTGTATCCTTCAGTTGACATTGATGCGCATGTGAGTAGATTCTCTATAAATTTATTTCACATGTTCTAATTTATTTTGAAAGGAAAATTGTACATTAATGAGTGAAAGAAATAATTTTATTGAGAACTCTAAAATATATGAATAAATATTTTTTTCCCTTTTTAGACTGAAAGCAATCATGACACTGCTTTAACACTGGCCTGTGCAGGTGGTCATGAAGAACTTGTATCTGTTCTCATTGCACGAGATGCTAAAATTGAACATAGAGACAAAAAAGGTAGGAAATATCACTCACAAATAAGTATTTACACATGCACACAAAATTATAGAATTTTTGCTATGAATAAGTACTTAAATTTTTATTAATAAAATAAATAGGCAGTGTTCAAGCTTATTCATCTATAGAACCAAATAATTCTCTAAAAATTAAAAACCAAAATATAAATTACTAGTGAAGGTGATGGAGTAGGAGGGCTGAGCTCTTGCCTTGTGTGCCACAAATAGTGGATGCCTTTGTCTTTAATCCTGAGGTGGTTTGCGAGTATAGATTTTAATAGTTTTTATTGATTTAGCATTTCCTTTTGTCAGGTGTTTTATCATTAACAAATTAGAGTTTAGAGCAGTTCAATGCTAAATTGTTCATCAGTATCTAACCTGAAGTCTTTTAAGTTAAAATAAAATGAAATTGAAAAGAGTGGCATTAAAGTAAATAAAAACCACAAATTTGTTAGAAGTTTTTATTTTCTAATTTAGGTTTTACCCCACTGATCCTGGCGGCAACAGCGGGGCATGTTGGAGTTGTTGAAATCCTTTTGGATAAAGGTGGCGATATAGAGGCACAAGCTGAACGAACTAAGGATACTCCACTTTCTTTGGCATGTTCTGGTGGCCGCCAGGAGGTATGTTAACATTGGTTTCCTTCTGTAAATATTTTGCTTATAGTTTTTAATGTATATATGCTTATTACTTTTTCAAGATTTTTTTAAAACTTGTGTGTGTTTGCGCGTATGCACACACCTATGAAGCCCAAAAATTTAAGATCCAAAAGCTGAAGTTATAGATGGTTAGGAGCTACCTGATTTAGGTGCTGGGAACTTGGGTCCTCTGCAAGTGAAGTAGGTTTTCTTAACTGCTGAGCTGTTGCTCCAGCCCCATGATTAATATCTTAACTACATGTGAAACACATATGATGTGTAAAACACATGTGTTTTACAAGTTCAGTAGACCAGTGGTTCCCAACCTTCCTAATGCTGAGACCATTTAATACAGTTTCTTATGTTGTGATGACTCCCAACCATAAAATAATTTTCGTTGCTACTTCATAACTAATTTTGCTACTGTTAAGAATTGTAAGTATCTGATTGATATGCAGAATATTTGATATGTGACCCCGTATAAGGGTTGCTAAATCTCTGAAAAGGGTCGTGACCCATAGGTTGAGAACCATTGCCTTAGATTTTCTGAGGACTGAAATACATTTATTTAAGTATAATGGAAATTGCACATACTTTTTAAAGGAATATGTTTTAACTCATAAAGACAGATATGAATTGTCTTTATTTCTACATTTATTGGCATTCAGTCAAGTATAATTCTAACATGTATAAAATGCAAATCCATTGTTCATTAATTGACAAGTGGAAAAGGTCTTGTTTCATTATAACTGGGATTTTTGAAACTCTGAATTTCTTTTCCCTGCCTGGCCATGGGTTATTAGGACAGGGTCTCATGTAGTCCAGGTTGGCATTCAACTCATTATAGTTAAGACCGGCTTTTCTTCATTTCCTGCTTTCACTGTACAAGCATGGGATTTACAGGTATATGCAGCTGCACAGGGCACAACACTCTGAATTTGTTTGTGTCTCAGTCTCTTACGTAGCTGAAGGTAGCCTTGAAATTGAGGCAGTCCTTCTGAGTCACCCTCTAAAGCTGGGGTTATAAGTATGAGCTACCATATAGGCTCACGGTTTTTTAACTTCTTGATAAGAAATTCAGCTGGGCATGGTGGTGCATATTTATAATCCTAGCACTTCAGAGGCCGAGGCAGGAGAATTGCTGCAAGTTTCAGGTCAACCTTGGCTGCATAAGCAAGACTCTGTCTCAAAAACAAATATGACCACCCCAAAAAAGGTTTTGAATCCATTTATCTAGTGCTGATATTTTAATACTTAAGGCCTAATAAAATATATTTAAAATGTCAAATATTTAGACCAGAAAATTGCAGGTCCTGTTTGTATTTCCTTCATTTTAAGTTGAGTACTAGGTATAAACTTGTTTTATCTTGTCCATGTTTTACTTTGTAGGTAGTAGATTTGTTGCTGGCCCGAGGAGCCAATAAAGAACATAGGAATGTGTCTGATTATACACCACTGAGTCTGGCTGCATCTGGAGGATACGTGAATATTATTAAGATTTTGCTTAATGCTGGGGCAGAAATTAATTCAAGGTATCACCTGTTCATTTATCTTGTAATTCACAATTGCTGAGTTTTTAACCTTAGGCTTAAGCATCTTAAGTAGGAATTGTGTTTTTTTTTTATTCTTCTCTCATAAATTGCATCCCATTCACAGTTTCCCTTAAGAGTTATGTTTTAAATTATGAGATTTTTGCCATTCTTGATTTAGACAGATCTGTACATCTATGTTAGAAATCTTTCTTTACTGACATTTTCATCTGTCATGCTTTTTTAAAAACACAAGGTATCATACTAATTTTCTGAGCACATTTCTTCCTTAGGACTGGGAGTAAACTAGGTATTTCTCCTCTGATGTTGGCTGCAATGAATGGACATGTTCCTGCAGTGAAATTGCTGCTTGATATGGGTTCAGATATTAATGCACAAATAGAGACCAACCGGAACACAGCTCTCACACTGGCCTGTTTCCAGGGCCGAGCAGAAGTAGTGAGTTTGCTTTTGGACCGCAAAGCCAATGTTGAACATAGGGCAAAGGTAAGAAATTTTATAATTTGCCAGCTTTTTCAGTTTCAGTTTTATGGAAACACATATGGCATTTCAGCTCATCTCCAGTGCAGATTTAGGGAATTAAACAGTGCTGATAATACACATTATTAACATTTTTAAAAATCACTTTAATGAGACATATACTTACTGCTGGTAAAAACTAAACAAAAAAACCTCTAAAATCTGTTTTAATATGATAAATTCTGAGAGATTCATGACTATTTGGAATTTAGAGTTAGCAATGTTTGGACTTTTTTTTACCTTGAAATATTAGGTACTTAGATAGCTAGGTAGAAGGTTTTAAATGAGACGACAACTGAAACCTTATGTCATTTAAGATTGGAAAATTTGTAGAAATTTCATCTGTCTCATTTCTAACAGTTATTTTTGTTTTGTTTTGTTTTGCTTTTTGAGATAGGGTCTCTTTATGTAGCTGTCCTACTTGATCTCTTTCTACAAATAAAGCTGGCTTCCTGCATTTGCCTCCTGAATGCTAGTATTAAGGCATGCACTACCACTCCCAGCCTTTTTATTTTTTAGAAAATTTATGTGTATGAATGCTTGTCGGTATGTGTGTATGTCTACCATGCCTGGTGATTGGCAGAGGCTAGAAGAGCTTTTTAGATTTTCGGGAACTGTAGTTACAAGTGGTTGTGAGTCATGTATAGATTCTGGGAACTGAATTCAGATCATTTGCAAGAGAGCCAGTGCCCCTAACTTCCGAGCCATTTTTTTCAGTACCTCAGTTAATATTCTTAAAATATATTGCAATACCGTGAAACCCTGTCTCAAACAAAAAGTTTCAGGGCTAGAAAGATGGCTTAATGAGTAGGCATGTTTACCTATTAGCCTAATGAGCTGTGATCCCTAGAACCCACATAGTGGAAGGAAAGGACTAACTCTCCGAAAGCTGTTCTCTGACTTCTTTCTACATGTGTGCCATGGCACGAGCATCCCCTCCAACACATGTACAGAATAATTTAATTAAATAAAAATTTTTTTAAAAAAAGTACAAGCAGAGGAGGAGGTTTTTTTTTTAATTTGTAGGAGATTACATCAGCAGTCAAACATTTCCCCCCCAAATAAAAGCCCAGTGTTGATTGGTTGCACTGATGGCCTCGACAAAGAAATCGAAGGATAATTCTTTCAATCTTTTATGTAATATAGCTTTTGCCTTGATCATGTTCCCTCTCCTAATACCTTTTTCTCCCTCCTACTGGACTCCTTCTTCCCAACAAGTCCTTCTCTTCCTTCCTTCCTTCCTTCCTTCCTTCCTTCCTTCTGTCCGTCCGTCTGTTTTTGTTTTGTTTTTGGTTTGATTTTCAAGTGTTTCTCTGTGTGGCCCCGACTGTCCTGGAACTTGCTCCAAAGACCAAGATGGCCTCACAGAGATTCACCAGCATTTGCCTCCCACATGCTAGGATTAAAGTGTACACCACCACCACCTGATTCCTGTTTTCTTTCTTACTTTTTTTTTTCTTTTTAAATTTTTTTTTAAGACTTATGTATACAGGGTTCTTCCTGCATATATGTCTGCAGGCCAGAAGAGGGCACCAGATCTCATTACTGATGGTTGTGAGCCACCATGTGGTTGCTGGGAATTGAACTCAGGACCTATAGAAGAGCAATCAGTGCTCTTTACCTTTGAGCCATCTCTCCAGCCCGCCTATTTTCTTTTTAAACATTTTGTATTACATTTCTTGTTTATGTCTTTGTGTGTATGTTCCTGTGTACAAAAGTGCTTGCCAGGTCAATATGTAGAAGTCAGGATAACCTGATGTAGTTGGTTTTCTCCTTACACCATGTGGATCTTGGGATGAAAAACTAAGGTGGCCAGGCTTGATATCCTGTACCTTTACATACTGAGCCATCTCACCTGTGTGTGTGTGTGTGTGTGTGTGTGTGTGTGTGTGTGTTTGTGTGTGTGTGTGTATTTTCATGAACATGGGTGGTATTTACTTGAGCAAGGACTCATTACCTGCCAGTGGTTGTGTCACTGAGGAGTAGAAGTCCCTCTCTTCCAGAAACCATAAACTCTGAAGGGTGGAGCCTTATGAGCCCCTCTGTCATCTATGATGGAATGTTGATGGTTCAGTCTTATGTAGGTAGCCACTGTTGCTGTTGATTTTATGGGTTCAGTGGTCATGTGACATCCAAAAGCTGGCCTTTTCCTTTTCAATTTCAAGTTTTAATTGTGGTCTAGTCACCTATTAAAAGCCCTAGAATGGTGCATATTGTTTGGAGATTATTATTTGTTTGTTTTCTTCCATTTTGATTTGGGTTTTTGTTTTGTTTTTGAGACAGTAACCCAGGCTAGACTTGAACTCAACCTCCTGACTCTTACTTCTGACTGCATGGAGTTACAGGCACTATGCCTGGCTTAAGAAAAGCGTCTGATAAAAACTCAGGACAGGCATGGTGGCATAGTCTTAAGATTACAACATTATAGAAGCTGGGGCAGGGAGACTTCATGTTTGAGTGCTGGTCTATATAAATAAGACTCTTTCAAAAGGATAGGGGTGAGAGAATGAGCAAACCGACTCTAATTATAGCGCCCTCAAACTCAATCTTCCTGCCTCAGCATCCTAAGAGCTGAGTTCAGGCATCTCCGTGCCTGGCTTTGTTTTCCATCTTGCATAAGATTATAAGTGAGTGTACTCTGGCATGCCTCATTAATTCTATCAATTCTCATTCGCTATTTAGTAAGATTTATTTATTCAAGTATTTATTTATTTTGGTTGAGACAGGATTTCATGTGGCCAACACTAGGGATTACCTTGAACTCCTGATCCTGATCCTTCTGATTCTACCTCTCAAGAGCTGGGATTACATGAGCTATCAGAAAGCTAATTTAATAAATTGAAAACAGAATGTTATTTAGTTTTTTTGTAAGAGAAAATCAGAAATAGAATGTACTTAAATATGAATTAGTTTAGTCGTTTAATGAAATTACTTAATTCCAATGCATTCTTTACTGGTTTAAAAACAGACTGGTCTTACTCCCTTGATGGAAGCAGCTTCTGGAGGATATGCAGAGGTTGGAAGAGTTCTCCTTGATAAAGGAGCAGATGTCAATGCCCCTCCTGTGCCTTCCTCAAGAGACACTGCTTTGACAATAGCAGCTGACAAAGGCCACTACAAGTTTTGTGAGCTCCTGATTAACAGGTGGGTAAATTTCTATTGATATATGTAGAACTCCAGTGATTCCTTTCACTCTCTGTGGACTTAACAACAATTTAAAAATATTGTTATATGGTAAAATCATAAAATATCAACTTCTTATAGTAAACAGACTGGATATTTTTTCTTTATAGGGGAGCCCATATTGATGTCCGTAACAAGAAGGGAAATACACCACTTTGGCTGGCATCCAATGGTGGTCATTTTGATGTAGTACAATTGCTAGTGCAAGCAGGTGCTGATGTGGATGCAGCAGACAACCGAAAAATCACACCTCTTATGTCAGCATTTCGCAAGGTAATATGACATATACAGAAAAGACAAAATTTATAATTTTTAAACAATTATAAGTTGAAAGCTTGTGTAAAATATAAACTGATGCTGGGGAATTAAGTATATCTGCACATAAAAGTCACTGCTGCCAGGCAGTAGTGATGCATGCCTTTAAACCCAGCACTAGATAGAGGCAGGTGGATCTCTGTGAGTTCGAGACAGCTTGGTCTACAGAGTGAGTCAAGGACAGTCAAGGCTACACAGTGAAATCCTGTTTTGAAAACCCAAACAAAGTCACTAATTATTGCTAGACATGGTGTTTCCTGCCTTAATCCCACCACTCAGGAAACCAAAGACAGGAGGGTCTGTAGACCAACATGTTCTACATGAGATCCAGGCCAGCCAGGGCTATAGGGTGAGATCCTATCTTTAAAAACAAAATAAAAACAAACGAATTATACTAGTGGCAGGTGTGGTGGCACACCCTATAATACCAGCATTTAGGAGATGAACTCTGGATCTTCAGAGTTCCAGTCCAGCCTTGGCTATAAAAGTAAGTTAAAGGCCAGCATGGGATACATTGGTTCTTATCTCAAACAAACAAAAATGTTTCTGTCTTTTCATTATTTGTGGCTAAACCTAAGAATTATTTGCTATTTCGCTATAATCAGCTTTGTTGTTGATTCATTTAGTGTCTTGACTTACTTTTATTATGTCATACTACTGAAGCGTGAAATTTGGGGCTGGGGAGATGGCTCAGTGACTAAGAATTCTTGTTCTGCATGCTAGAGGACCTCAGTTGGAATGCCTGCCTAACACCCAAATTAAAAGCCAGGTGTAGTGATAGGGAGAGCAGGCCTGCTTTTCGTCCCGCCCAGATCCTGCACGGCTAGCTTATACCCCGAAATAACAACACACAAATTGTATTCAT
>LOEQ01001270.1:386273-398171 GCA_001685075.1 Bramus lutescens
AGCAGTTTTCTTCATTAATTAACCAATGAAAGCAACAGATAGATAGAAGACCCTTGTACATCAGCCAGGCATAGCTACACCTTCCTGGAACTCCATTGTTTGGATCAGAAACAACCTAGCCAGAATGGCAAGCTTCTGGTTCAGTGAAAAACCCTTTCTCAAGGCAATAAGGCAAAAATTAATAGAGTTAAACACCCAGAATCCTGTTCTGGCCTCTACATGCGCACGCTTGCACACATACACCATGAAATTTAAGGAAAGCAATAGATATATACAGATGGTTGCTTCTGAATGAAACGGAATAAACTTTTATGAAAAATGTATAATTCATATCATATGTATGTATATGCATGCTCATTTTCTGCTTTTTTTAAGTGCCTACATCTTTAAATTGAAGACAAATAATAAAGTACTACATGTGGTCTATGAAGCCCACCCTGCATAATTTTGTTCTTGTTAACTTCCATGTCCTAATCATTTATGTTGCTTTTCTCTTTTTATGTACTGTATTGTTTTTATTAATGACCTAGAATGCACTAGGCTTTTGCTCGTTTATTTCCCTTTTTTGAAAATTTGTTTCCTTACTCTTAACCTGGACCACCATTCTACTCTTCCTTTTATTTTTCCTTTTAAATGACTTTTCAGAGTTTTTCTCTAATACCTAATTTGAGAAAAGTTTTATAATTGAAATTTTATTTTCATTTTAATTTGTAATTGTATCTTCAAACATGCCCATGAGGGCTAAGAAACATTACTATCATTTTGCTACTGTTTACTCCCAGTTTTAAGGTTTTATTTTGCTTATTATTTTAGTTTTATGTTTTCTTGAAGACAAGTCTTACTATATAACCCTGACTAGCCCAGAACTCAAAATGTAGACCATTGAACTGACAGAGCCTCTGCCTCATAAGGTCTGAACTTAGAGGCATGTGCCACCATACCCAGTTTAAGATTTTTTAAAACAAAAAAAATTATCTTAATGTGTAGAATGTTTGCCTGTATGCATATATGTGCGTCATATGCATGTTTGGTATGCACGAAGGCTAGAAGAGAACGTTGTATCCAATAAAACTAAAATAACAGATGCTTGTAAACCATCATGTGTGTGCAGAAAAACAATTCCCATCTTCTGCCAAAGTAACAAGTACTCTTTTCCACCAAGCCATTTCTCCAGCCCCCCAATTTATTTAAAATTTTGTGTATGTGTTGGGCATATCTGTGTGTGGGTATGTGCATGGTCATGCAAGTGGAGGCCAGAAGCTTTAGATCCTAGATACTGGGAACCACACTTGTGTCCTCTGAAGAACAGTATACACTCTTAAACACTAATCCATCTCTCCACCTCTAATATTTTTAAACTTAACAGTCTTTTGCTTAGTTGTGGCCCATGCATTTAATCCTAGCACTGAGGAGGCACAGACAGGCAGACCTCTAAGAGTTGCAGGCCAACTTGGTCTACAAAGCGAATTCCAGGACAGCCAAGGCTTACACAGACAAACCCTGTCTTGAAAAACAAAAACAAAACAAACTTTTTAAATTAAAGCCTAATTTAGAGCAAAGAACATAAATCTTGTATAGCTTAATGACTTTGTATCAATTCATATACTATGTGCTTCATACCCAGTAAAGGTGAAAGGTAGTTTTCCTAACCCTAGGAGATCATTTAGTATCTGTTTGCATTTTAATTTCCTTTTTAGCTTTGGTGCCTGTCCAGGTTGGCCTTGAACAGAGATCCGCCTGCCTCCCGCCTCCCGAGTACTAGGATTAAAGGCACTGCCACGGCCACCCAACTCAATTAACTTCTTATTCCAGGTACAACTACTTTCTATTTTCTTGTCTAGAAACAGACTAATGTCTTTTTGTTGTTATATAGTTAAGAAGCCTGTTTGTGGAATTGCTTTTGCTGTCATTTGTTTGGGAGGGGTGTGTGTCTGTCTGTCTGTTTGATAGTGTAGGAATGGAAGTCAGAAAACAACCTATAGGATTTGGTTTTCTCCTACAATGTGGATCCTGGGGAATCACATTCACGTTGTCAGCCTCTGTGGCAAGTGTTTTCACATTCTTGAGGATATTTTTGAACCCTAATAGGAAGGGAAACTTAGCAAGCTTTGTTCTATAAAGTAGATGTGCTTAAACTTTATTACCTATTCAAGCCTTAATAAGGGCATTTAGAAAGTGTTTTATCAGCCAAGCAGCTCACACCTTTAATCCCAACACTCAGGAAGCAGAGGCAAGTGGATCTTTGAGTTGAGGCTAGCCTGGTCTACAGAGCGAGTTCCATGATAACCATGGCTACAAAGAGAAACCCTGTCTTGGGAAAAAGAATTTTATCTATGTGCAAGTCATAAAACTCAGAAAAATTTCGTAGACCATCATGTTTATTATTAAGATAAAACCCAAATAATACTTTGAAACCTGGAAAATTGGTGTTTAAAGACTTAGTGCCCTTTATATAATTTCATATTGCCCATTTTTACCTTATTAGTAGGTCTATTATATAAAATAATATTTTCAATAATACTTTCCTGCTTTCTGTGGGAAATGGAATAATTAATGTCTTGCTTGCCTTTTTTTTGGAGATAAGTAAGTTATCTTTATGTAGCCCTGACTCTCCTGAAACTTATTATGTAAACCAGACTGGCTTTGAAGTCACAGAAATCCATCCATCCATCTTGAGTGCTGGAATTAAAGGCATATACCACCATATATTCTTGACTATATTATGCTTACCTTTTCCTGTTTATGAGCTAAACAATATCCATGTTTTCAGAATTTTAATTATAAATTTAGCACACTATTTTAAAGTGTTAATTTTTCACATTAAAATTTGAGAAAATTTCAAAGGATCATTTTGTGTTTTTTTGTTATGTTTTTTATAGGGTCATGTAAAAGTTGTTCAGTATTTGGTGAAGGAAGTCAATCAATTTCCATCTGATATAGAATGCATGAGATACATAGCAACAATTACAGATAAGGTAAGTTTACTGTGTTGTTAAAACACATTTTCATTCTTTGGCTTTATATGCCAAGAAGTATAATTAAGAACTTGTTTCCACTGGGCATGTACTCAGTGATAAGAGTATATGTTTAGCTGGCAGAAAGTTTAGTCCCCATTACCAAACAAAAAACAGCCTTTTTGTCATCTAAAATTTAAAACATGGGTCTTACTGGGTGTTGGTGGCTCACGCCTTTAATCCCATTACTGAGGAGGCAGAAACCGTGAGGATCTCTGGGAGATCAAGGACATCCTGGTCTACAGAGTGAGTTCCAAGACAGCCAGGGCTGTTACACAGAGTAGCCCTGTCTCAAAAAGTCCCCGCTCCCCCCCCCAAAAGGAAAGAAAAAAAGATGCCTTTTTCTCTAAACGGACTTTTCCTTTCCTTACTTCCCAGTCCCAAATAACTAACTCAGAGGCCGAATATAAATTAAAAATGCTCAGCTGATAGCTCAGGTTTATTACTAGCTAACCCTTACACTTAAATTTTCTATTAATCTATGTATTGCCACATAGCTTGTGGTTTTACCTGTCCTCCAGCATGTCTTATCTCCTGGGCAGGTTGCTGGCTGGAGTTTCCCCTGACTCTACCCTCTTTCCCATCATTCTCAGCCTTCCTGCCTAACTTCCTGCCCAGCTACAGGCCTGTCAGCTTTTTATTAACCATTGAGAGTAATACATATTCATAGTGTAGAAAAAGATTGTTTTACACCATTTGTCTTACATGGTAATGCACACTTATAGTCCCAGTACTGATGGGGAAGTTTAGCCAATCACATTTGGCTAGGGCGTGGCCTCCTGGAGCCAGGGAAGATAAACTTGGACATTCAGGTGTGCCTGGCCCTCTTCTTCCCTTCGCGCGCTGGACCCTGGTCATGTGAGTTCACCATTTTCCAATTATTAAACTAAATCTGTTATATTGAGCTGGTCTGGTTAATTCTAACTTACCGGTCTACCACGCCCATCACAGTACTTGAGAGGAAGAAGCAGGGGGATTGCTAGAAGTTTGAGGGCAGCCGGCACTGCATAAGGAGTGATATCTCTTTAAATTAAAAAAAGACCTTATTTTTGCCACATAGTAGTTGCTTACCGTTATTTCCAACACTTGGTTCAGAGGAAGGAGGTTCAGCAACTTAAGTTCAAGGACAACCTTAACAGTTTAATGGGTTGGAAGCTAGTTTGAACTGAGATGCTGTCTCAAAAAGAAAAAAAAATATTTAAAGCCGTTTCATTCTTATAAAAGATTGATGTAGAACTGAATTCAAAATTTAATTTAATTTGATTTAGCCAATTTTTAATTGTTTAAGGTTTAACTTGTGGACCTTTCTAGTCAACTCTACTTATTTTAAATATTTTTAGACTTATATAATTGTATTTTGGCCTGCAGGAACTTCTGAAAAAGTGTCACCAATGTGTTGAGACGATTGTGAAGGCCAAAGACCAGCAGGCTGCAGAAGCAAATAAAAATGCAAGCATTCTCCTAAAAGAACTCGATCTGGAAAAGGTGAGTAGAATTAGCACCCTGTTAGAAATCAAATTTATTATTTGATTTATTAATTTATTGGCTGTATGAATAGTAGTCTTTAACATAATATGATTAAAAGGTAATTATTAGTAGACTTTCTTTGTAAAGTTTTTATATTCTGAACTATCAAAATAAATACTGGGACCATATTGAGGGACTAGATTTTTAGTCAAATCTGTTTGTCACATGATATCACTATCTAAGTTAAGTGGTTTGATATTACTCTGAGAAGTATACTAAAGCACTAAAATCAATCCTTTATTATAAGATTTGGATTAGAGTAGCTTATTATATTTCCTACTAGAGTACTAGAGTATTTAAGGGTTAGAGGTGACTTGTCTAGGTGATAAGGGAAATCCTAGGTTTGTTCCCCAGCACTGTCAGGATGTGTGAGACAATGGAAAAGATTTTAAGAATTAAAAGCCCAGTTTGCGTTTCTGACACTATTACTCAAAAAGAAATAGAAATGTCCAATAAATATGTGAAAAAAGTGAAAGCTGGGTATGGTAGTACATATCTATAATTCTAGCAACTCAGAGGATTAAGTAAGATGATTTGTTTAAGGCCAGCCTGGGTACTATAAGACACCCTGTGTAAAAATATCAATTCAATCAAGGTCAGGCATGGTGTTACACAGCTTTAATCACAGTACTAGGGAGCCAGAGGCAGGCAGACCTCTGAGAGTTTCAGACCAGACAGAGCAACATAGTTAGACTATTTCTCGAAAATGAATGAATGAATAAATGAAGGAAGGAAGGAACTAGAAAGAGAAGGGAGACTAAAAGTATTTGAACAGATTCACAAAGAGAAATTAGCATGTAGTATGATTTCTACAAATGAATAAGAAGGATATGTATTCTCAACTATCCATTTTTAGAAATCCAACAAGAGGCACAAAATCAAGGTGTGAGTATGGATGGCCACAAAGATGGCTCAATAAGTAAAAGCACTTGCTGCAAAACTAACAACCAGGGTTCTATCCCCTGCACCCAAATAAAGGTGGAAGGACAACTCCACAATGTTGTTCCCTGTGATACACTATGTATACACATACACACTTATGATATACTTGTAATTGTAGTACTACTAATAATAAATTTAAGATAAAAATATATGTGTGCAAGGTCATTCCTTGTATTATAATGAGCAAAAGCAAAAAAAAAACTTGAAAGTCTTGTCATTAGGAAATTAATTTTAATATTTTCATGTACTTGATTACAGAAGCCAGACTGGGAAATAATCATATACATTTTTTTTGATTTTGATTTTTATTCATGTTCTGAGACAGGAACATACTCTTAACCAAGGCTGGACCAGAACTCACTATGCCTCGGATAGAAATGAATTCATAGCAATATGTTTACCTTGGCCTCTCAAGTGCTGGTATTGCAAGAATCTACCTATGCAGCTCATTTTGTTTTGTTGGTCTTTGGTTTTTTTGTTTTTGTTTTTGTTTTTGATTTGTTTTGTGTTTTTTTTTTTGTTTCCATTTTAATTTAATTGTATGTGTGTGGTGCTAGGGATTAAACCTGGATCCTTGCACGTGCCAGGAAGTATTCTACCCTCAGGCATGGTAGGCAAGCACTCTACCCCTAAGCTATATCACCAACCTTTTTGCTTTTATTTCAATACAGGATCAGGCCAGGAGGTGATGGTGCACACTTTAATTCCAACATTATTCCAGAGCCAGAGGCAGGTGGATCTCTGTGAGTTCAAGACCAGTCTGGTCTACACAGAAAGTTCTAGGACAGCCAGAATGGTTACATAAAGAAACACTATCTCTGAGGGGGTTAAAAAAAATAATAATAATAAAAAGACAGCATCTTACCAAGATTCCTGGGGTAGTCACATACTTACTTTATGCTTAGGAAGGCCTTGAATTTGCAATCCTACTGACTCATCCAATCAAACAGCTGGAATTATAAGCCTATATATCACCAGGCCCAGCCCAGCTGAAAAAAATGATTTTTCTTCTGATGAGCCTTTTTCGCATAATTTTCCTAGAAATATAACATGTTTTCTCTTATTCCAGACTTATTACAGTGCTAAGCATTTGTTACTGTTAACTGTTTTGTGGAAGTAAAAGCTTATTTTTTCTTATTAACCACAGATGTTAGCAAAACCCAAAGGCAATGAAGAGTTCTAAATGGGGCTTTAAATTTTTCATAAAGCAGGGAAAACTTAGGTTAGAGAGATGGCTCAGTCATTAAAAGCTAGATTCACAATCTCCACCACCTCTGGGGGGGACAAAAGAAAAATGATTTCTAATTTTTATGTTAGTCTCTTCTCAACTTTTTTTTTCTTTTGGTTTTTTAAGAAAGGGTTTCTCTGTGTAGCCTTGACTGTCCTAGAACTCACAGAGATCCACCTGCCTCTGCCTCCCAAGTGCTGGGATAAAAGGCATGTGCCCTGCTTAATCTCAGCATTTTTTCAGCGAAATTTGTCAGTTCTTTATAAAGATTATGATAGTTGCATTTTAGGCAAATATGTGCCATAAAATTGTATTTTTCTATATTTTTAATGAGATTAAATTCTTTTGGGGGGATTTGGTTTTTCGAGACAGGGTTTCTCAGTAGCTATGGAGCCAGTCCTGGAACTCGCTCTGTATACCAGGCTTGCCTCAAACTCAGAGATCTGCCTACTTCTGCCTCCTAAGTGCTGGGACTAACAGCATGCACCACCATCTGGCAAGATTAAATTCTTATATCAGAATTTACCCATTAAAACTTACACAAATCAGTGTAGTATATTCATTGACTTGTGCATTCAGAAGTCACCACAATCTATTTTAGATCATCCTCCCCGACCCTGTTTATTTAAGACAGGCCCTTTTTGTGTCGCGCTGGCTGACTTGAAACCCAGAGATAAACCTGCCTCTGCCTCCCAAGTATATGTGCCACCATACCTAGCCTGTTTTTTTGTTATTGTTTTATCTTGTTTTCTTTTTAATTATATGTGTGCAGTGCCCAAAGTCAACAGATCTCCCTAAAATTTGAGTTACAGACACCTGTAAGTCCTACTATGGGTGCTGGAAACCAAACTTTGTGTCCTCTGTAGAGCAGTATATACTCAAGCACTAAGCCACCTCTTCAGCCCTTCCTATTTATTTTCAACAGCCCTATTAAGGAATAACTGACAGAATTTTTACATGTTAATATATGGTTTTATTTATTTCAAAATTCAGTTTAAAAAGCAATTTATTTTTCACTTAATAGTTTAGTTCAGAGGAAGGATCTCACTGTGTTATCCAGGCTGTCCTTGAACTCTTCAGCTGTTTTTCTTCAGCCTCCTGAGCTCTGGGATTATGGTATATACCAGCACATCCAGTCTGACTTGATGTCTTGTCTACCACTGCCACATGTTCAGCAAGTACTCTATCACTGTGCTGTAACCCCTGCTTGTTAGTTCACTTTTCAATTAGGTCATTTGATTATTATTGAATAATAAGAGATGTCTGTATATTTTAGGTATACATGTTCCTTATCAGATAAATTATATGTATTTTTTGGTATCCTATATGTTGTTCTTTCACATTGTTGATCATTTGAATCATAAAAATTATTTAATTTTGATGACACCCAATTTGGTTTTTTTATTACTTTTATTAATGTGTTTGAGACTGGCATCCATGGGAAATAAAGAACAAAAATGTCATTTTATTTAGTATTTTAAATTACTACATTATTGGGGATGTAGAGATGACTCGGCTGTTAAGAGCACTTGTGTTGTTACACTTGCAGAAAACCCAGGTTCAGTCTCCAGCACCCACATTGGTGGCTTTATCCATCCATAACTCCAGTGCTAGAGGATCCCATGCCTGCTTTTGATCTCCTCAGGCACGAGACCTGCCAAGTGGTGGAAAGAAACTTATACACAAAATAAATCTAAAAAAATAAATAAATGTTTTTGCACTTTATTCACAGTCAAGAGAAGAGAGCAGAAAGCAAGCTCTTGCTGCTAAAAGAGAGAAAAGAAAAGAAAAGAGAAAAAAGAAAAAAGAAGAGCAGAAAAGGAAACAAGAAGATGAGGAGAACAAACCTAAAGAGAATTCAGAACAACCAGAGGGTGAAGATGAAGAGGACAATGATGAAGATGGTAAAAAATGACTCATCTGAATTAAATATAAAATTATCCTTTGATAGCATTGTAGATTAAACCTGTAATCTTGTCACATAGGATGCTGAGACAGGAGAATTGCCATGAATTCAAGGTCAGGCGAGGCTAAATAAAAAGACCCTGTTTCTAAATAAACAAAATTAATAAGTAAAATTTGAATTAACCTTTTGGGGGACACTCTTAAGGGTTTCATTACTTAATCTGAAATTAGTAGTTGGCTTTTATAGCAAATTATACTAAATGCTTTACAGTACAAACTAATAGAGAAAACAGAAGGTGAAAGCAAGCATGACTTAAAGAGGTGGTGTGTAATTTATGTCAACCTTGTATATATTTAAGGGTACAGTAAAAGTTTGTCAGTTTTCCTTCAGGTTCTTTTCTACCTCTAACTTCCTTGATTAGAATAATTCCTTAGTAAATTCTTAGCTAAGGTTAAGGCTTAAAACCGTGGAGGATAGACTTGTCAGTTGAGATGTTTATGGTGCAACCTGGTAGTTCTTGGAGTAGGCAATTAAATGTGTTCTATTTGAATTCTAATTCCTCAATACTATTAGAGAGTTTTCCTAAATTCAAACTATATTGTGGGGTTTATTTTTTTAATAGTTTGTAGAACTTGTATTATCAGTTTCAAGAATACTAATAGTAGAGCTGGAGAGACGGCTCAGTAGTTAAGAATACTCACTGGCTATTCTTCCAGAGTACCCAAGTTCAGTTCCCAGCACCCACATGTCAGTTCACAACTGTCTGTAACTCCAGTTCTCGGGAATCCAACACCCTCACACAGACATACATGCAGACAAAAAAACCAATGCACATAAAATAAATCATTTTAAAATATAGAATACTACTGGTATATGTATTTTACACCAACTTATACATCAGAATATTCTAACAACAGTAAGGATTTCTTAGTGAAAAGGAAAATATAACCTAACCAATTGGTTTATTATGAATTATTGCATTATTCTGTCACAGTTTGTTTTGGGATCTTTGACTCTTATTGTGGTCTTTGTTTGTTTGTTTGTTTGTTTTTAATAATTTCAGTGGAGCAAGAAATTCCCATAGAGCCTCCGAGCGCAACCACGACCACTACAATTGGAATCTCTGCTACGTCTGCCACATTCACAAATGTATTTGGGAAAAAAAGAGCCAATGTAGTGACAACCCCCAGCACCAATCGGAAAAATAAGAAAAATAAGACAAAAGAGTCCCCTCCCACAGCACATTTAATTTTACCTGAACCCCATATATCTTTAGCACAACAAAAAGCAGATAAAAATAAAATAAATGGAGAACCTAGAGGTGGTGGTACAGGCGGGAATAGTGATTCAGATAACTTAGATAGCACAGACTACAACAGTGAGAGCAGTAGTGGTGGTAAAAGCCAAGAATTAAATTTCACTGTGGATGTGAATTCCACCAGTGACAGAAGGGGCCTCACAGTTCTCAATTCTCAAGAAGAAAAGACAATTACTGCCACTTCCAAGACTCAGACATGGTAAATTTTTCTATTTTGTTAATTCAGTATTCATTGCTTTTATTTCATGCCTGGCATAAAATTTCACAGTATGTCATCTATGTACAAGTTGTATTAAAGTATCTACAATATTATCTTGTCTCTAGTCTTCAAAACTAAAATTATCTCTGTCCTCTTAATCATGTGTTCATTGTAAAGGTTAGATATTTTTATAAGATTCTTAGTCTGAAGTTTAAAAATTTATTTCATTACAATTTTGTCTATGTAGTCTCTTGAATGTCTATTCTTAAATATATCTTTTGTTGAATTCCATAATTCCCTTTTCTCAGCCTTGAAGGTGAAGTGAATTCTAATTCCTTGTCAGCAAGCTACAAGTCATTGCCATTAAGCTCTCCAACCATGAAACTGAATCTCACTAGTCCTAAAAGGGGTCAGAAAAGAGAAGAAGGGTGGAAAGAAGTTGTTAGAAGGTAAGTAGAATTAATCTCATCAGTTAGTGTATTTACTTTCGTTTGCTCCAGCCCCTCCCCACCCCACCTTTGCTTCCCAAGTAAGCCACCATAGTGGCTTTTTATTTTACTTTGTTTTGTTTTTTGCATGAATCTGATGCAACCCATACTGACCTTAAATTTGATATACAGCCAGGGCTAACCTTAAATTCCTAACCCACCTACCTCTGCTGCCCAAGTGATAGGATTACAGCTGTATACCAACACACCTGGCTTAAAATTCCCCATCTTTTATGACATGGTTACCTGTTTTATAATTTGAATGTAACCATCATTGCAAACTCTCAACACCATACTAAACTCAGAATATACCAAAACAAAATTAGAAACAATATATAAAATTTACATGCATATTTCAGACCTTTTAAAATTGCTAAATATGAACTATTTATTGTTTAAAATTACAAACTAGCATATATTATGCAGTGTATATTTTGTTTTGTTTTTGAAACAGAGTTTTGCTATATAGCCCTGGCTGGTCTGGAACTAGCTTTGTAAACCAGACTGGGCTTGTATTCATAGAGGTTTACCTGCCTCTGCCTCCCAAGTGCTGGGATTACAGGTGTGGACCACCACCATCACTCCTGGCCCAATATGGTATCCTTTTTGTTTTTAATTTAGAAAGAGAAAGCATGTTAATTGCAGATTAGTTGACTTGTGTCATTTTGAGCAGATTTGAATGCTTACATTATGAATGAACTAAATAGGATTTTTGGTCTGTCTTTCTTTTTCCCTCCCTCCTTCCCTCCCTCCCTCCTTCCCTCCTTCCCTCCTTCCTTCCTTTCTTCTTTCCATGCCAATCCCAATTCCTCCTCCCTCCTCTCCTCCTGTTCCTCCAGCTTTCTTCCCCACCCCATCCTCAGAGGGTAAGGCCTCCCCTGGGAAGTGAGCTGAGCCTGTCCCATCACCTCGTTGAGGCAAGACCAAGCTCCCTCTTCCCCTTGCCTAGGCTGAGCAAGCTATCTCTCCATAGAGAATGGGCTCCACAAAGTCTGTTCATGCATTAGAATCAGATCCTGGTTCCGCTGTCAGTGGCCCCATATTCTGCCAGGCCACACCATTGTTGCCTGTATTCAGGGGGCTTAATTCTATGCAGGTTCCCCAGTTGTCAGTATGGAGTCATTAATCTCCCACTAGCTCAGGTCAGTTGATTCTTGACCCCTTTGTTCATTGGCTTTTTTTTTTTTTGAGACAGAATCTCAATAAGTATCTCTGGCTATCCTGGAGCTCACAATGTAGACCAGACTGGCCTCATACTCAGAGATCCCCCTACTTC
>LOEQ01001270.1:415382-425718 GCA_001685075.1 Bramus lutescens
AATTTTCTAGCCCTGCCAGCCCATTGTATGTTATAGGAATAACACTGGCTGCTGTTTCATTGTAGAGATTCAAAGAAGACATCACTTCACATGCACCTTTCTCAAAAACCTCTAGAATTTGTTTGGGTTTCATTTTCATTTTGACGATGCTGGGGACCAAACCCAGGACCTCAGGCATGCTACACAAGCACTCTACCAGCTGGGCTATATCTTCAGCCTCTATAATTTTTGTGTTGCCTCACTATGTAGACCAGGGTGGCCTCAAACTTGAAGATCTGCCTGCTTCTGCCCTCCCAGTGCTGGGACTAAAGAATGCGCTATCACATATAGCCTGCCCCTTTAGTTCTGTTTTTTCTCAGTCTGTTTTGGTGAATCATCTTCTTAATTAAAAATTAGTATATGGACCTCTTCTTGCACTACACCTTCTTGGATTATAGCATCCCATACTCTTGTATTTCATTTCTGAATAAGTAGGCAGTTCCGTCCCCCCCGAACCAATTGTTAGAGCTCCTTATAGTGCTGTCTTGTTATTCTGCACACAGTATTCATTACTTAATATAAGCTATGCCCCTGTTTGTTTTCCCTTTTGTAGTTCCAGCTACCCAAGATTCTCAAAGCAGGAGATTGGGAGTTACCCTAGCTTACCTCCATTTTCCTCAGCCTGTCCTTGATCAGATCACTTCACGTTCCACCTTTAAATTTTTATTACAATTATTGGGGAGAGGGGCATACACATGTCAGTGTGCCTATGAAGAGGTCAGAGGACTGCTTGCAGGAATGGGTTCTTTTCTTCCACTTCATGAGGTTGGAGCTTAGATCATCAATCAGGCTTGGCAGTTAGTGCCTTAATCTGATGAGCCATTTCACTGGCCCCTACTTTGTTGTTCTGTGTATCCGAATTTCCTCCATTTTTCTGTCTCCATTGCCACTGCTCAATGGACTCATTTTCAGAATCACCATCCTCTCTATTCCATGCCCCCACTCTTAACCATTAGGCTATTTTCTCACTTTGTTTAAAAGTTGAAATTGTCAAGACAGTTAGACATGCACCACTTTGTAAGAGACTCTAATACCTTTTGGGGAATAATAAAATATATGTACACCTGCTTCCTGGAATGTGATTCTGAAAACCTGCAGCTTCTGCATTAACAGGAATTGTCCGTCATATCAAGCTCAGCCAGGCTTGGTGGTGCATGCCTTTAAGCAACAGTCAGAGGTAAAGGCAGGTAGATATTTAAATCAAAAGCCAGCCTGATCTGTGTACCAACTGCAGGCCAGCTAGATCCTGTCAGGCCAGTAAGATCCTGTCTAAAATAATAATAAAAAACAATACTGTCCACTCTCTAAGGCAAATCTCTTTGTTTCTTTCCAGAGAGCTAACCGGCTAAGCCTTCCTCACCAAGTCCATAGTTAGCTATATCCATCAAAGGGCTGACCTCTGCACTCTTTATGTCTTGGCTACAGCTTTCCCTGTTCCCATCCCCTAGTTTGTTGAACTTTGAGTAGACTTGCTGTCACATTCAAAAAGCCTATGATTTCCTGTTATGCTACAAGGGCAGGCCATCAAGGCACTTTGACCAAGTACAGCAATTTGTTACCAGAGGTACTACAAAGCTGGGCTAAAGGACCCAAACTCTAGTCACTCAAGATCTGTGGGCATGTTTCCATCAAAAAGCTTGGTTAATAAATACATTACTGTCTGAAACTGACATCCAGGAATAACTAGCAAACTCTCAAGTCAGAGCAGATCCTGAGAGCTCCTGGGCAAGTGGGCGGACCCTCAGATTGAGTGACTGGCCAATGGCCCACCCCGGGTGTGACGTATCCTAGTGGTGTTGCCTGCTGCCACATGTGGTCAGCTGAGACTGCTTACACTTCAGATCTGTTTTCCCGTGCTTTCAAGGCACCCGCTGTTGCCTTCCTGCTGCTTGCTATGTCTGCCTCTAGAAGTTGCCCTATTCCGGGGTGTCGAGACCAGCTCTCAGATAGCTACAGCACCACGCCGGGGGGCACACTATGTGCCACCACCCCGGGAGGTCAGTGGGCAGGGCAGGGGTTTGTGCTCTGTGGGGCAGTGTGGGAAGTGGAGTGGGGTGGACCTTGGAATTGCTTCTGCAGGGTTCTACAAGGTATAGCATAGGAGGAGACTATTTGAAAATAGTTTACAAAAGAAAAAAAAAGGCAGTGCAACACTGCTTATAAACAGTTCATGTTGTGGTGATTCCCCAGCCATAAAATTGTTTTTATTGCTACTTCATAACTGTAATTTTGCTAGTTATGAGGTAGCAATAATAATTTTATAATTATCTGCAGTTTCTGGTGGTCTTAGGAAACCCCTGTGAGGGGGTCGTGACCAATAATAGGTTGAGAACCACTGCAATAGAAGGTGGCCACAACAGAAAGCAAGTATTGTTAGTGATTGCAGCCCTGAGTCATGAGCTGCTGCACTGGCACGTGGAAACAGAAGGGAGCAGCAAGAATAGGGCAGGGCTCTTCAAGGACACTGCTGGCCATTTTCTCATGGGTGAGGCTAGCCCTAAGGGACTTAGCCGGTGAGAGGGCATGTTTTCCAAGGAATGCAACTCTGCCTTGCAAGAGGTGAGACCCCAGGAGGCTATGCTGGATGAAATTCTTAATGTTTCAGACCTTTTGGTGAAAGGTTGGGCAGTTTGGCCCCACTATATATACCAAAGCAACAAGAACTATGAACTGTAGACTAACAGCCTAAAGTACCTGAGTTTTCAAGTGTGGTGTTCCTTCTCAAGACTACCACCACTGTCATAGCCCAGAGTACCTACAGACTAGCTAGATGTCCCAATTTGCCTTGATGTTGCTTAGACTGAACTTGGTTGGGCATGTCTTTTGTGGTGTGACCTGCCAGCTGAATCCTAGTTGGGCAGAAACGTGTTCAAGTTCCTGGTTCTTAACTTCAGCTCTTATTCCTTCACAGGCACCAGGATCATCTACGACCGAAAGTTCCTGCTGGAGTGCAAGAATTCTCCCATTGCCCGGACACCTCCCTACTGCCTCCCTCAGATTCCCGGGGTCACAATCCCCCCAGTCCCATCCGCCAGGCTGGAGCTGCTGAAGGAACAGAAGCAGACAGAGGAAGAGACAACCGGTAAGAAAGTAGGACTAGCAATTAAATGTCTTTATAAAGTAGAGTTGGGGCTCAATTCCAAGAGGGGTTCCTGTGCTAACTGGGCTTACAAACACTTAAATGAGTAACTGTTCTCTTGACTTCTCTCCCTAGATGACGAACAATTTGAAATGGACATGTAATCCAATGCAAGATGAACTGTGTGGAGTGACGGATCTCTTATGCCACTGTTGCCACCACCTCTTCTAGGGCAGCTGACCTCATCTAATCTGGAAGAGTGACTTGTTGGTTCTGGGCTTCCTTTAGTTCTGAGGCAGCTGGACCAGAGACAGCAGTGGACACTTGCCAAGCCCTTAACTTTCTCTGGTCTATACATATTCTTCCCAAACCCTGGCCCTCAGAGCTGGCACTGGGGAACAGAATGTGTCACCTTCTGGCTGCTTAGTAAACATTCAATGAAATGCCTTGGCTCCAATGTTCTCAGTGCTTAACTCTCAGCTGTACAGCTGAGAGACCCAGCAGGCCCAAGTCTGTTCCCAGCTCCCAATGGCCCCCTTCCTGCAGCAATTAGGGCTTGAGGCAGGCTATGAGAGAAAAGTGCTAGAGTTGCTAGGTCATAAAGCACAACAGCTGAGCCTTGCCAAGGGCTGGCTGGCTCTTCCGGTCTTTCCAGGAAATGAGGGCCCCCACCCCCATCCATTTGTAATGTGCACTCTTAGAAGAGATGCTATTTCAGCTAACACCCCCAGGTTTCTCCCCTGTCTTTTCTTCTGCTTCCTATCTCTTAAGTACCAATCACCAGTTCAATTCTGGAAACCTTGCATCTCTCTTCTCAGCATAACCACCAGTACATTTCTGGTCCCAGCTATTTCTTTTTTTTTAAAAAGTGTTAGAAAAGATTGGGAGAAGAGTGCTGGAGAAATGGCTCAGCAGTTAAGAGCACTGGTTGCTCTTGAATTCAAGTCCCAACAACCAAAAATATCTCACAACCTTCTATAATGGGATTTGATGCCCTCTTCTGTGTGTGAAGGCATATATGTGGACAGAGCACTCATATACATAAATAAACCTAAAAGACTAGCCTGGTGATGGTGGCACACACCTTTAATCCCAGCATTTTAGAGGCAGAGGCAGACAGAACTCTGAGTTCAAGGCCAGCCTAGTTTACAGAACAAGTTCCAGGTTATTTGGGGCTACACAGAGAAACCCTGTCTCAACAAAAACAAAAAGGGCTTACACTGAAACCAAAATGAGGCAACACCTTGTTTGGTAAATCAGATAATCTTGACCTCAAATATCAGTAAGCTAATCTTTGTTGTTGAAACAGAATCTCAACATAGCTTAAAGTGGCCTCAAACTCAATATATAGTGCCGGGTAACCTTAACTCCTCTTCCTGCCTCTAAGTCTCAAATGTTAGGGCCAAAAGTGTGTGCTACCACACCCAACAGAAATGCAGGCATCTGGTCTTTTTCTCCTTCAGTTTAAACAGCAGAAACAAACCCAATCACTGATTGTAAAAACAATACACCAAGAATACAGCAAAGGGCATGGTCTCTTCTGACCAGAAAGTTTCTAGCTATCTGAGTCTATTCTTAGGCTGAAATGAAATTAGCCAACACCACCATACTATGTTACCCCCCCAAAAAAAATGTGCTTTTCGGTCTAATTTTGAGAAAAGCAGGTAGCAATATGGCTATGCCCATCAAGGCCCTTCTTGATGAATGGAACAAGGAATGGTATTCATGGAGCAGGGAAACTGACACCAGAAAGAACCAGTCTGGCATCAGAATGGCTCACCTTTCCTACCCACTTCCCACTATTGAGATTTTTATTGAAATATACATATTGCGAGTAACAAGTTATCTTGCAAGTGGCCCAGGTAGGATCTTTGGTCAGGCCCAACACAATTGTCTCCCTGGTGGTAACAGGAGCCAAGTGAGAAGAGGCTTCCACACCGAGGCACAGATCATTTGAGTGAGTCTGGGGAGCCCCCAGGATTATGAAGACTGTTGGAAGCCTGGTACTGTCTGGTTCTCAGGTGCCACTGTAGATGTCTTTTCTTTGGCCTCCTCTGAAGACAGACTCCTCTTTTCTGCAATTAACCTTTTGACTCCCACCATCCACTGACTGACCTCAGTCACATGGTCAACCATGAGTGAGCGGTGAATGTCATCTGCTGCATCCCACTGGTGGTGTAAAAGTTCTGAGGAGAGACAGGGCTTGAGCAAGTAATATTGGCACTTGGAGGTAATATTCATGTCTTCCATTCCTTCCCTCCCAATAAGTAAAAACCTCTTCACCTGTCAGTTCAGCCATCAATGGCAGGAAAAAGGACCCCACCCATACCTTGCACTAGTAGTGCCATCCTCTTCTTTACAGGTATTGACAACTTCCCTCCAGCCCACTGTTCCTGAAGCAGTGCCAAGCGTCGGCTGATATCATCATGCACCTGTTTCTGAGACAGAAACCAATCCAATTATGTGCATTCTCTGGCTCAGGAGTTTTGACTCTTGGTCATTTTAGAGTTCATATTCCTTTACCCAAAAGATAGAAGTCCCCCACTAAAAATAAAATGAAACCTATGGATCTCCAAAGACAAAGGACAGACATTACAAGAATTTTAACTTTTCAGTGCCTCCTCAGCCCCTTAGAGATTCATTTTAATGTTACTGTTCAAATATGGAAAACATGGCCAAAGGTGGTACTACCATGCTGCATCCCTTTCTTCAATCCTTTATCTCTAAAGGGCTGAAGAAACCTTCATACAAAGCTTCTCTTTCTCTCCCAGACAAGACAAAAACAACCAAGTACATTCTGAATGGCCTCAAGTTACAAAAATAGGCTTATAATTCACTAATAGGAGTTAAATACAACTCATTCCCATAAAGCCTCTATTGCTAGATGGTCCTTCAAAAGTCCTGAGAATCCCTCTGACATCGGTGTCCATTTCCCTGGAATATTTTGAGAGATTCCTTAAGGTCCCATCAGAAGTGCTGTTTTTAAGAACCATACTTCATTGGATAGAAGTCCTTTCCACTCCTTGAAGTACCAGGGCCTACCTTTGTGTGGCCACGGCAGTCCTCCAACGCCTGTTCCAGAGGTCTCAGTACATCTTCCATCAGAGCCTCAGACTCAGTGACTGGGGAAGTTGGGGGCTCCACACCAGTAGCAGGACAAGTCCCCATAGGTGGAGGCCTGGAAGCCTTACTTGAAGGAGGTGGATGACCCACTGGAGGTGGTCCAGAAGTTTCTGAAGTTGGGGCTGAAATGTTCAAACTGGATCAAGCAACAAGGCTTAGTATCCTCCAATGATCATTTTATTCCCATCTTCCCGTTTCTCTTTGTTCACAATGTTTAATCAACTATGAAATCTGAACACAGTTCTTCAACTCTTATCTCCTACTGCCCAATTTTATTGATTAAACCAAAGCATGTTGGGAACCAAACTCAAATCCTCTAGAAGAACAGCAAGTACTCTTAACCACTGAGACATTTCTCCAGTCCCCCATTATAATCTAACACTTTTCACTGACAGATTTTTTAAAGGGTAAAGAAAATTGCATTTCTTCACTCTTCAAAAATAAACAAATTTGAAGGGGAAAGGAAGGGGGGAGGGGAGAAAATGTATAGCTCAATGAAAAAAAAAATTCGCTGGGTAGTGGTGGCACAAACTTTTAATACCAGCAGTCAGAATGCAGAGGAAGGCAGATCTCTGAGTTTGAGGCTAGTTTGGTTTACAGAGCAAGTTCCAGGACTGGCACCATAGCTACTGGGAAACCCTGTCTCAAGAAACCAAAAAATAAACATTTTCATATTTCTAAACTTCACTTTCTGTAAACACTTCCTTTTCCTATTTCTGGCCATGCCTCTTATTTCACTGATAAAGTCATCAGGTGGGATTTTTTTTTTTTGCTGTTTTAGACAGGGTTACATTCTAGCACAGGTGGGCCTCAAAACTTGTGGCACTCCTCTTGCCTTGGCTTTCTGAATACTGAGACCATAGGCATACACCACCATGCCCCAGCTCAGGAACTCTCCACTGGTCCTTTTAATCCACCCGTTGGGGCCACCTTCCTTACTCCGAAAGTGCTTGCTCCTCTTGGAGCAAGTGGAGGGCATCTCTCCACTCATACTTTGCAGTCCAGCCCTTCTTTTGGCTTCCCTCCTATGATTATTTCTTCTCTCCATTATGATCACTTCTTGGCCTTTGCTCTGTCATCCCATGAACATACAAATGGGCTTTACTGTTTGCTCTCAAAACCCCTTAAATTTCTATTTTATTTGATTTTTTTTTTTTTTTTGGACAAGGTCTGAAAATCCACACCCTCTCCTTTGGGGATGTTCAAGCCCATTACATCAAATCAAATATAGCATCCCACGACCTGCAAACCTATCTTGCAACACTCCATTAAAAAAATTTTTTTTGAAGCACTCTACTTCAATTTCTGAACCAAGCAAAGTTGTTCTCTCAGAGAGTTTGCACTTACCTGTTTATTGTGCTTGAAATACTTTTGCACCTTTTAGTGCCTTTTAGTCACTTCCGTGATTAATTAAATAGCCCCCAGGACACCTTAGTTACCTGAAAACGTGCTTCTCTACAGAGTCCCTACCAAGACTTTTTAGCTTGTTCACTACGTTTTAGTTTGCACTCAAACTGTTCCTGGCTCTAGCTTGACAAGTGCTCAGTAAATACTAATTAAACAAATGAGTAAGTAACACAAAGTCTGAGATGCTTATAGCACAAAGATCATAGTAGGATCGTGGGAAGAGATCTAGGCAAGGAATATCTGAAAACAGTCTGAGAGAGCGTAGTCCTTTTGTCCAAACATACCATTTACTGACCAGGGCAGGAGAAAGAACAGGCTCGAAAAGCGCCTGCGCCGAGCCTCTTACTGGCTCCCAACCCCACTCTTCTAAACGAGTCTTTGGGAGAGGAAAACAGGCCGATGAGTCCTTGGGAGAGGAAAACAGACCGATGGGACACAATCTTTCCGTACAGGATTCCGCCCACGGCCCTTACACACCTCTTGGGGATCCATCCTGCGGGGCCGCGACCCTCTTAGTAAGAGGCGTGCGTTTGGGTCCACCAGTCTGAGTCTGCAGCCCATAAGAGAACTGCGGAGGGTCATTCCAGCCGCGTTCCTTGTTGCCTGCGAAGGCAAGGAAGTGTGTGAAAGGTGACCGGGTACCCAACGGAGGTTACTCAGGGGTCAGGGGGAGTCAGAGTTCGTGCCGAGTACCCACAGCCAGCCCACCCGCCTTGCTCACCCGGCTTCACGTAAAGCTCCGCCATCTCTACTTCCGCGCCGCCAGTGCCAGCGGGGCAGCGCGTCATTTCCGGGGCGGTAGCTTACTCGGTCCAGCTAGTTGTCTGGGGGTATATGAGGGGCTACCTAGAAAGCCGGCACCAATTACTTAAAAGACAACTGGCTGAGCCGGGCGGCGGTGATGCACGCCTTTAATTCCAGCACTCAGGAGGCAGAGGCAGGCAGATCCCTGTGAGTTCAAGGCTAGCCTGGTCTACAAGAGCTAGTTCCCTACAAGAGTTACTTCCAGGACAGGCTCCAAAGCTACAGAGAAACGCTATCTCGAAAAACAAAGATCTGAATGGAGACCTTGTCAAGGAGCACCAAACTGGCAGGTTTTTGTAATGTCTCCTAGTTTGCTCTCAGGAGCAAATTCACCAGAAGTACCTGCTGGACCTAATCACATCAACCTCTGGAAGCTCGCTTATCAGTAGAATGACTGCATGCACAATTTTTACATTTTCTCTAGGCTCACTAACAAGAGCTTCTTCAATACACAAATATGTCGACTCTAAAGAAGTCTTCTGAAATGCCTTGGACAAGTTCAGCTGAGCTCCCACAACCCTCGTAGTTCCTGATATCTTCTGCTTACCTATTTGGTTGTTTCACCTCAGAAAGTCTCAGAAGGAATCCTAATAGGCCTACTTTAATATCTGACACAGAAAAATCTCGTAAATTGTTTGCTGAATGCAGTCAGATTCCCACTATGCACCATGCCCCATGTGACTAAAGGCAGTCAACAACAACAAGCATACATACCCACCTCACACAAGCTGATGGTCCCCAACCTTATCCCACGTCTAATATACTCACAACTAGTGAGGTCACTGAGGGATTTTTATTTGCACTGATTCTGCTATAAAGTTGCTGAGGTAGAGCCAGTTGTCCAGGGTTGGACAGGGGCAAGGAACAAAAGGAAAAGGGTGCCAGGGGCCTAAGTTATAGTGCAGGGCCTCTCAGTCATCCATATAAACAAGGAACTTGGTAATAAATAGAGGGTAGGCAAGGATCAGGGATAGGCAGGAAGATGAGAGGCTACAGAACCCTGGGAACTGGAGGAGTGTAAAGCCTCCTTCCCCAACCCTCTAAGATCAGTTTAGGACATATGGAGAAGAGAAGGTTTTAGCCTGAAGGCATCAAGAAATGAGAAGACGCCCCTCTTTCGAGGAGCTGCCCCAGCACCACCAACCCCTCCTTTGAGTAGTGGGGGAGGCAGGGGGCCACCAGAGGAGTCCATGGAGCTGGTCCGCTTAAGCCGAAGGCGGGCACGGGCCTGGGCACTCCAGGCCTTACCCCGAGCTGCTGAGGCCACCAGACACTTCTGGTATTGAACCTAGGAAGAAGGGGAGTGTGAACATCCAGTTTTCTGCCCTTGGACACCTGAAAGCTTCTGTAAGGCAGGTAACTGGCCAAGAATTCTGTCTAGCATTCCCATGTAGCTCAAAAACAAAAACATAAAACTCGACATTTACTGAGTACTTAAGGAAAGCTAGACACTATGTTAAGTGCTTTGTGTGATGATTTAATTTAACCTAAGTTATTCATGAGGTGTTGCTTTACTCATCTTGCAAATGAAGATACCAAAGTTCAGAGATAAATGATTTGTCTAAGGCAGTGGTTCTCAACCTGTGGGGGATCACATACCACATATCCTGCATAACAGATTTTATTTATTTACATTTTAAATAATATTTACATTACGATTCATAGCAGTAGCAAAATTAGTTATGAAGTAGCAACAAAATCACTTTATGGTTGGGGGTGATCACCACAACATGAGGAACTATATTAAAAGACTGTTGCATTAGGAAGATTGAGAACCACTGGTCTAGGGTCGCACAAACAGAAAATGTTATATCTGGCGTTCAAATGTAAGTCTGTCCAGCTGCAAAGCTTGCATTTTTTTGTGTGTGGGTTTTTTTTTTTTTT
>LOEQ01001271.1:0-31269 GCA_001685075.1 Bramus lutescens
TGTAGCTTTGGAGCCTGTCCTAGAACTAGCTCTGTAGACCAGGCTGGCCTCGAATTCACGGAGATCCGCCTGCCTCTCCCTCCCTAGTGCTGGGATTAAAGGTGTGTGCCACTACTGCTTGGCTGGAAGGGATAATTACAAGTATGTATCACATGACTTGACAAAAGACAGTCTAGCAAATATGAACAAAATTTTGGCATGGACGTTAAATCTTTTGACAAATTCAAGAAGACCAAGACAACAGCAATGCTCCATGAAGACGGAATCCAGGTAGGAGCCGATGGTGACTCTCACTAAACAAGACTGCTCACCGCACACCATGATGTGCTGTCACAGATGCACATCACCAATTCCTAAAACAGCATCTCAGAGCAATGTATCACGGTGCAGGGTACTCAGATTGAATCCATGGGTCATTACTGAAGGCAGCAAGAACACACAAACCACAAAGAAGTCAGTTATAATCAAAGGCAAATTCATCTTGTCAAAACATGGGCAAAATAAATAAACAAAGGAAGGATAATAATATAAGCTTTACTGAAAGTCTAATCCTTTTTTTTTTAATTTTTTTGGTTTGGTTGGTTTTCGTTTTTTTGAGAGAGATTTCTCTGTGTAGCCATGACTGTTCTGGAACTTATTCTGTAGACAGTGGCATTGAATTCAGAGATCCACCTTCCTCTGCCTCCTGAGTTCTGGGATTAGAAGAATTTGGCTTCTATTTAAAAAAATAATTCTGGCTGGGCGGTGGTGGTGCACACCTTTAATCCCAGCATTCAGGAGGCAGAGGCAGGCGACTCTTTGTGAGTTTGAGACCAACCTAGTTTACAAGAGCTAGTTCCAGGATAGACCCCAAAGCTACAGAGAAACCCTGTCTCAAAAAAAAAAAAATTCTGAGCCTCTTGAACTCACAGACCTTTTAAAAACTTTTGTGGATTGAATCAAGCCCGCAAAGTCTAAACAAATTGTATTAAAAATAGGGCCCAGAGTAATTTAGTTAAAAATACTCTGCCATGCCCCAACACAGGCTCTGGTGCTGGCATGATAGAGTTAACCATGGCCACTTGCAAATATGTCTGTCAAGACCTTTTGTGTTAACTTCAGTAATCAGGTTGCATTTCAGTATTACCAGAGAAATTTAGTCTCTTTATTCTGTAATAAGATTTGGCTGAGTCCTTTGATTTTCCATTCTGTTCCAGTTAGGTGGAAGCTTTGGTAGTAGTAGTACCAAAGAGTTCCACAATAGCCCTGAATGGAGTATAACAAAGGTTTATTTATTTGGGGATAAACTCGCAGTAAGAGTAGTGATCCGCAGTCCTCTGTGTGTGCTGGGAACTGAAACTGAATCCAGCAGCAAAGAGGGTTGCAGATGCTTTTTGTCCACCTTTATAGTACATAAGACCACACCCAAAGTGGGCTGATATCTTAAATGTTATTGGCTGAAGGAGCTCCCACAACATTTAAGACCACACCACACAAAAGGAGGAAAACTACATCGCACCCGTATGCTCTGTAGCCTCTGTAGAGAACACCACCTAATACAGGAAACAGAGGTGCCAGCTCGTGAGTGCCAGCTGAAGTCATTGGTGATGCCACCCCAGACCATACTTGTTCAAGTTTGTTTCGCTATTCTATACTTTCCAACTCTCTTTTTGGCCACCATTTTGAAAAGGGTCTCCTGATATGAATATCCGGAACCTAAAGTAACTGAGGGGTAAAGACACCCTCATGAAATCAGGGTTCACTTCTTCACTACTGACCACAAGAGAAGGGACAGCTCTGTCATTTAATAAGATTCTGACTGGTTCCTGGGTTTAGACCTGACTTCGTGGCACCAGGTGTGTCATTTCCTAGTGTCTGTGTTTCTGTCTGGCATTCCCAATGTGGCACCTCATTTATGCATGCTGGGGCTGTAGGGCAAACATCCTGTGAAACACTTGGGGATCTCACTGGAATTCCCAGAAGAAGCTGCTAGTGTCCTGGAGCAAACCAATTTTTTACTAAAACTGCCACCAAGGAACAGGAGAGCATGCTCTGACAGCCTGCTGGCCTGGGTCTGGCAGGAGTGGTGACAGCACTCTATGGCAGGGACAGCAGTGTATCTACTAGTGTATGTGTCTATGACAGTTCTGTCTTCTGAAGCAGGCCCTGGACATGACTTGCTCCCTCTTTCGTGCTTTCTCTTCCCTCATCTCTAATGCCACTGGAAGACCTCACATATGAAATGCTATTCTCACCAGTCTCTATGAGTTATGAATTTTCTCAAATATGAACAAATTTGAACTTAATGCTGACATGGTAAACCTATAACAGGCATAGTGAACAAACTCTTTAGGCATGTCAGATACATGAAGGGGAACATTTGACATTTTAAAAACACACTGAATTCTAAACTATGACATATACACTCACCACTACCACAATCCTGTGAGTGAAGAGCAATGCTCACACTGAGACACAGACATCACAGAACATGCCACGGAGAGCAGTCAAAAGACAAAGCTCTTTATCTCTATCTGTGTGTTTGTCTATCTATCAATCTATCTACTTTGAATTCACATTTTGGGAATTCCTGGAGGAAAGCAGAATAATATACTTTGTAAGGAAACAGAAGACAACAGAAAAGGCAGGCATCAAAACAGTGAACAGATCAAAGTCTGCCCGTGGAAGGTGCATGCCAACAATATGTTCATTTATTTTATGCGTTTATATGTGTGTGAAGGTTCACATGTGCCATGGTATCATGTACAGCAGTCAAACACATCCTGAAGGAGTCGGATGTGGGTCCCAGGGATATAACACAGATCATCAAGTTTGGAGGCAGGCAGCTCTACTGGCTAAACCATCTTGCTGGTCCCCAAATATCTTCTTTAGTGAGACACAAGAGACACAAATAACAGCATGATCCTGGACACCTGGAATTATTGGACCCAGGAGACTGAGGCAGGAGGACTGTATGAGCTACATAGTGAGACCCCATCTCTAAAGCCAAACAAATGAAAAGAACTAAAGTTACTCATATACACATGGCTATTTCATTTTTTTTCTATTACAGAATAAAACAGTGTTGATTTCTATTACATATATGGAGTGAAGCTTTATGCCTCGTATGATAGGTGGGTAATTTAGAGAAAGAAAAAAATTGAAAACAAAAAAATGAAAAAGTTAAAGAAATTTATATTCTTTGGGCTGGAAAAGGAGTCAGAACTTTGTGAAGCCCACCGTGTAAATGTACTTATGCAGTGGTCTGAGCCTTCCATAAGGAAAAGAAGGCCACAACTGATGGACAGTTACATAGGCCCCTCCGCTTTAAATGGTCAATGAGTCTGCCTTGCACTGGACTACTCTGTACTGAACAAGAGGGCTTATTAATTAGATGGAATTATGCAACTGTCAGAGACAGACTAACATTTGGGAAGAATCAAAATCCATTTCCAAAACCACACATGGACACTAGGAGGGAAAACTGTTCTTTTCAGACAGGGTGCCATGCGGAATACTGATGTCTCTTGAGGTGTGAGCCATGTTCTAAAAAGGAGACAGCAGAGTTTACCAAACACCAAGGCAAATGCCTTACATGAAGAAACACCCAACAGCACATCTGAAAGGTTCTCTCTAACTACAAGATGCTTTCCTCATGGAAGGCACTGCCACACTCAAAGGGACACCTGCTTCCCGTAGCACCAGCTAAGCAAAGGGCAGGTGATAGATGGGGGTGTTTCTCAGCTTTGTGACTACCATGTCTTCCTCCTGTTCTTCTCACCACAAGAGTCTAATCTAGGTACAAAGTTACTTCCCACTAAATTAGTATTTCCTACTTCTACTCATACCTCAACTCTAAGAAGTTGCCTTCCTCTGCTCCCTTTCTCCCCTTCTGCTTCATTTTCTTGGTAATACCCTCATTCTACAAAAGTGCTTTCTGTTGTTGTTCACTTGTTTTATGCAATGACATATTCCTTCTACCAAAACAATGCTTGCAGTGGCATGGTAGAGCACACACCTGCACTAAGGAGGTCAAGGCAGGGAGAGCATGAGTTCAGAACCATATTGGCCTACAGAGTGAGACCCTACCTCAAAACCAGTCACAGTCTTCAACTTCTCTTTTCCTTCTTTTCCCACAGTGACTCCCTCTTTCCAGACTAGTCTAGGAAGCTATTACCCCTTATTCAAATGGGCTATCCTCAAGATCAACATTTTGCTATGCTGTTTCACTTGCTTCTTGGTTCTACCAATTATTTATTTCTTATGTTTGAACGTTATCCTGTAAAGGTTATCTCCAACATAAGTGTTGAGAGGTGGGGCCTTTAAGAGGTGACTAGGGCACGAGCAGAGACCACGTGCACCTGAGCTGAACAGACTGTGGTTGTACTGCAGTGCACCAGCTGTGATAATCCAAATGAGATATCCAGGATGTCCAGCATATCAACACTCCCTCATGGAGGAAGGAGAAACTCAAGAAATAGACAACCCTCCTGAAATGTCACCTCCCTGAGATTCCAACAGTCACTATACAAGGGGTGAACAGCTGACAGAAGGGAATTCCTTGTGGTGGGGCTCTGTAAGAAGCCCCAGTAACCTTGATGGGTGACCAAAATGGATAGGATCTTTTCTTTGGTCTGTTGGAGACCTTTCTACTTTGGGTGAATAGATTAGTATCCCCTGCCCTCGTCCACGTGATGTTCTCTGCCACCCCTTACAAGCTGTGGCCCCTTGATCTTGTTCAGAGCCACAAGTCAAGTAGATTTCTATTGCTCATCATCAACCCGGCAGTCTATGGTATTCTATTTTAGCAGCACAAAACTGACCAAGCACAAAATTGACTCACCAGTCGCAAAGGGAAAGAAAATATATGCTGCCCACCCACAAAGAATTTTCTTTAAAAGATCTAACTGGTAGATCACAGAAAAAGGAAGAATTTTCTCTCAGGCACGTAAGTTATACTTTTTATTTTTTTAAAGTGTATGCATACAGGTTGTGCTGGGTAGTTTTTGTTGTTGCTTTTCTTTATTTTGTTTAATGAGACAGGTTTCTCTGCTTACACCTGGCTGTCCTGGAACTAGCTCTGAAAACCAGGCTGTCTTCGAACTCACAGAGATCCGCCTGCCTCTGCTTCCACCTCACAAGTGCTAGGATTAAAGGCGTGGGCCACCACTGCCCAGCTGTGCTGCAGTTTTATGTCAACTTGACACAAACTAACATATTCTGAGAAGAGGGAACCTCAATTAAGAAGATGCCTCCATAAGATCTGACTGCAGACCAGCCTGTGGAGGTATTTTTTTTAGTTTTTCGAGACAGGGTTTATCTGTAGCTTTGGAGCCTGTCCTGGAACTAGCACTTGTAGACTAGGCTGGCCTCGAACTCACAGAGATCTGCCTGTCTCTGCCTCCAGAGTGTTGGGATTAAAGGTGTGTGCCACCACTGCCCAGTCCACAGGTATGTTTTTAAAGACTAACTTATATATTTGTATGTATATGTCTGTGTGAGTGTATGCGTATATACACCATGTGGGTGTGCACATCTGTACAAGCGTGTAGAGGTCAGAAGAGGGCATCAGATGTCTTCTTCCTATCATGCTCTGCCTATTCCTTTAAAACAGGGTCTTTCTCTGAATCTTGGGGGTTGGGGACTTGTATTTTGTTGGCTAGGCTGGAAGTGTGTAAGTTTGCAATTCTCGTTTCTGCCTCTTTCAGAACTGGAGTTCCAGGCTTGCACAGGTTGCCTAGCTTGTTCTGTGTGTGCGGCGATCTAAACTCTAGTCCTCATGATTGTACACCAAGCACTCTTAATCACTGAGTCCTCTCCAGTCCCTGTGAACTTTATTTTTAAACCTTTTTTCTTCCTATAGGTTATGGTACACTCAAACGAAAAGGGTATGGCGGTCTTCTCATGCCTCACCACCACAGAATTTCTTCTCTATTCAAGTACCCTGTGTCTTCTTTACACAGACAGGTCTGATAGTCAAGCAAAGGCTTTGTTACTTTCTAGGTAAAAGTGAAATGACTTCTGAGCACCAAGTCTGGATCTTCCACAGCAATGGATTAAGTTAGCAGAGGTGTCCTGTTGATGAGATAGTCATAATAAACCCTAGTCAGCCGGTGTTCTGGCTATAAAAGATTCCTTCAATCTGAAGGGTGATTCTCTAGAACCTTGGCAATATTCTAACAGAATTAAATTTTCATCATATATATTTTTAAAATCCATTCTGAGATGGATGTGATAGTACACACCAGTACCCCAGCAACCCAAGAGCTCAAGGCCATCCTAGAGGGTCCAGCATGGCTCCATAAGACCCTGCTCAGACCAACAAACACCCATTTTGACATACTCTCAGGCTTATGAAACAGATGCTCCTCAGCCAGCTCTCCAGGTGCCAGCCTGTGCTCTGTCCTATTGGGCTCATCCTGCCACTCTTCTCACCCACTCTCCTCTGGACTCACTTTCAAGTTACACAAATAGATCCCTTTGTGCCCATTCTTCAAAATAAATAAATAAATCAGGTCACTGTGTGAACAGATTTGTGGTGATGCGTGTACTGGTAATGCATCCCACAACTGCTTTGGTGTTCACTGCAAACCCTTTCAACTTCTGTTGGACATGGAAATTTTTTTCAAAATACAGTGTTGGGGAAAAGAGAAGTTCAATACCAGTAGAGGGATATTACCTATAAGCCTTCTTCAGATTTTGCAGAAACCCCAATAATGTCCTTTAAACAAAAGAAAATCCCAGATTGTACCTTCTTAGTAAACATATTCTGACTTCTATGTCTCTGACAGGAAACTGATGTCTGTGGCAATTCATGTGAGAGATCTGGGCTAAGGATACACCAGACACCAGAATACCCCACACTCTCTTATATTTGGCTTTAAATTTTTTGATATTTTAAAATTAAAATTCTACAAGAATGCTCTGAAATACCTCAGCACAGCAGCACAGGATGTTTTTTTGAGGTAAAATATGCCTTAGGGGAAACTGCCTGGGAGGAAAACTCAGCTGTAGACAATCTATGTAGACACCAGGAGACAGAGCTGACAGGAGCTGGGACTGAGAACCCTTCCAGTGCTTCAGGGTGCTTGTGAAAACAAGTGTCGAGACTCTGTCTACTAACACACTTTAAAATGAACCTTAGTGAGAGCACTGAGTAAGGTTGTTTCCCTTCTCAGGATGAAAATGTAAAAAGGCTCCAGGTACCTCTTCCTACCCTGCTTGACTCCAAAACAAGTTTACATGGTCAACTGTCTTCATATTGAATGGCTGATTACCTTTTATAATCGGAATTAGAAAATACAAAAGGAAGGAAGGAAGGAAGGAAGGAAGGAAGGAAGGAAGGAAGGAAGGAAGGAAGGAAGGAAGGAAGGGAGGGAAAAGAAAGAGAGAGAGAGAGAAAGAAAGAATTCTTTAAAGTCAAACAGTGGAATTAACATATGAGCAGAGATCCTGTGGGCATTTAAATCTGTAATTAAAAAAACGGAGAAGCGTTGGCTTGGCGATGGTTATTGTCTAACGTGCACAGATAGTCAAAAGGTACTGAAATGCAACATCCTGCCCCACATGACTCACTCAGCAGAGGCGGCCTGGTGAAGAGTGCAGGGAAGGCCTGGTGTCTTTAAATGCCTGGCCCACCAGAGCTCTTCTCCAGCATCGAAAAGAATGCCCAGGTCCTGAGGAGGGACTGTTGACTGTTTGCAACTCCAAATCTGCTCTAGCTGGCATGCTCCACTGCTGTGCAGGAAAAGGGATCCTTTGCTGAAAAATTAGAAGTCTGGGAGCAGGAACACCCGTGCGCATGCACACAAACCGGCAAATCATCATTCCTATCTGATGCAGGCACACAGCACACAGCGCAACAATCTAGCAACAAGCCTCTCGGATTATAAATAGGCTGCCAATCCAGGCAGCAGCTGTCTCTTATCATTCTGCTTTTCCACTCTGGTTTTGTATTTCAAAGATGATGCCCTGATTCCTACAAGTTTTCTTTATGCTAACAGGTATGACAGGCAGAGGCCAAGGAAATGTATTTTTAAGATTAGTCACATCAACCAATATTCCATGTTAATCTGCCATTGTTTACCTTATTTATACATGTAGAAGGGCTTTAGCAAGTTTGCACTCCTGCATTTTCTGTTATAAATTAAGCTCTCAGTATTGTAATTCTGCACTCAATCGCAGTCAACCAAGAAATTGCCTTTATAAAGGCAACTGAGCACCCTGCCCTTTCTGGGCTTGGAAAACTGTAATACCTACACCTGAATGCAGACACCTGCACAGGAAACACACAAAATACAATGCAATTTGATTAAGTCTTTAATGCATACAACTCCTTCTTAAGAAAGTAGCAAACCAATCAACTAAATGTAATGCTTAAGATCTTTAAAAACCCAAGTGCAGAAGATCTTCACTACTCACCTCCCAGGACGTGAGGGCTAACTGCTGAAGCTACGAGGAGCTGCTTTCTTCCTGAGAGAAAGCTGCTTTCCCAGAAATCAGGGCTGAGGACATACCTCTTAGAGAACCATTCCCATCTTCTCCAGCCTGCTTTTGGCATGTAGTTCACATGAGGGAAGGAAACAAGCAGTCGCCAGTATGTTGCTTTCCTATTTGTACGAAGTACATTAAGAATTTTTATTTGGCCATCACAGAAACATCACTCCCTATGCACCACACAGCCTTCACTGTGCTGAGGTGAAAGTGGTGTCAGTCAACCACCACTGCACATCAGACTAATAATGGGTCAACACTGACTAGAGTTGGAGCGAGTTAGCAGATGGTATGCTAACAAAAAGCCTGAGCCAGAAGTAGCTAGGGTATAAATTTTTTTTATTTAAATGGGTTTGTAAAATACAACACAAAAAGAATTGAAAAAGTACCAAAACTTTATTTGTATTCTTAAAAAAAAAAAGTTGTCTGGGTGTGGGCTTGTGAACCTGATTGTAGTACCCAAGGGAGCCAAAAGAGGGAGTTGGATCCCCACAGCTGGGGTCACAGGCATTGTGAGCCGCTCCATAGGGTGCAGGAACCAGAACTTGGGTCCTTTACAAGAGCACTCACTCTATACTCTCAACTGCTCAGCCATCTCTCCAGACTCTGTATTCCTAATTATCCACCCAAACTTCAACTGCCCAGAGTTTATTTGGTGTCACGTTGCAAAATCATATCAATTTTTAAGCATATGCACACAGTTATCCCTCTTGGTTCTTTTGGAACAATATCACATTAATTCCTATGGAAATGAAACACACTGTGCATCAAAATGTGCACAGTGGTGATCTTACAGGCAATTTTTGCCTTGGTGACTTGGCAGAGGACTTTACAATAAATATACATAGCTTTATAATAAAATAACAATTATATCTACTGTATTTTGAGAAAAAAACTTCTTCCTCTAAGGCTTCCTGATTCAGCTATAATGCTGACTTTGCCATCCATGTGGAAGAACTTCTTTCCATTTTAAAAGCGTGCCTTTCAAGGTGTTTATACCTCTTCTTTTGCTTTAACAAGTCTTTCTACATCTATTAAGGACTACATGAGCACTGTCAGGTGCACTTTCAATCCTGGAGGACTGAGCCCCAAATCTCATGCTCCTGTAATCATGGTGTATTCATTTACTTCGGTGTTTTATACACAGAGTCCTGGCTGTCATGATAGGAGGAGGTAAGTGAAGCTTGACTGGAGTAGTCAATGATGGCGTTCTTTTGCACTTGGCAGCTGAAGACGCTCTTTGACCAGTTGGCAATATTTGATACTGACTTTCATCAAGTCTAACAATTATTCAACTTGAAATTTCCCTCACATAAAAGCTCCCTCCAAACAACACCCTACTCTTTTCTAGAGCCATAACTAACGACCATTCTGAAAACAGCCTAGTGATTATGCTACACTTCCTTCTGAGTTTAAGATTCAAACACTTCTTTGCTGTCAGTACTCATCCTTACATTTTTCTTAAACACAATCTAAAAACCTAGCAATCCATTCCACATCATCTCTAGCAGCACATCCAATGCAAAGTAACAAACGGCCACGGAGCGGTTTTAGTTAAAAATTATTTAAAATTTCCTCCCCCTCAGCTGTTTTGTATTTAGTAAAAATAACAACAAAGGCCAAGAAAAAAGTTAAGAATGGTAGGAAAAGGGAGGCAAAATACTTTTTATTTCTGAAGGTGTTTCAAAGACTTATTCTTTGGATGGTGTTTACAACTTGATTTGATAATTATCCTTCTCATGGAAGTGCATTCTTAAAACTGAAAGTAATACACTACCCTTTGTTTAAAAAAAAAAAAGGAAAGAAAGAAAGGAGGCCCTGACATACCTAAC
The DNA here is from genome assembly GCA_001685075.1 of Bramus lutescens. Classification (NCBI taxonomy): domain Eukaryota; kingdom Metazoa; phylum Chordata; class Mammalia; order Rodentia; family Cricetidae; genus Bramus; species Bramus lutescens. The sequence continues at coordinate 10,305 of LOEQ01001271.1, forward strand.
TAACAGGGAGGAAGTTTGTTGTGCATTACAGCTTTTTGGAGAAAGAATAAATACTTAACAATAGAGCAAATTGTTGGCTGTATCTGAACAGCATCTTGCTACGACATTCAAAAACTGCAGGCTTAGAATCCCACCCTCTATGGAGAATATGACCAAGGTACATTTTTGGCTTCTATTCTCCAATTTCTTTAAGCAAGTGTCAAAACAACCAAAAATTATTTTTTTTTATCTCTATGAGCTCTTACTCCAATCAAAAACTCGTCCTTTACTGTATAAAGACATGGCATTATCTTTTCTTCTAGCCATATGATTTGCTTAATATTTTCATTAAGGGGTTCTTCTCTAAACCTGTGGAGATTAACACCTGATTTCAATACTAGCATCTGTGAAAAGAAATCTAAAAATACACAATAAGAAGTGTGTTCTTCCTTAGCCTGAGATGTACAGATACTTTTCCTTACTCTACCTTTTTAAGCCTTGTTTTATTTATGACGGTGAAGACACACATTCACGACACATTTGCATGTGGAGGTCCGAGAACAGCTCTGTGGCTCCAGTTCTCTCCTTCCACCTTTACATGGGTTCCAAGGACCAAACTCAGATCATAAGGCTGGCACAGCAAGTGCCTTTACCTGCTGTGCCATCTCACTGACCTACTTTTTTGAAAACATAAATTTTACTGTGTACATTTAAGGTACATGATATAAAACACATGTATGCACTAAAATGGCTACGCCAGTGATGAAACGTGTGAACATAGCCATCATTTAGTTACCACCTCCCTCCCAACAACAGCAGTAACCGACTGAGTTATCAGACAATCCTGTATATACTACTGTTAACCCTCATTCCACATATTTGCTCCTTTGTACCTTCAATGTATCTCAAACCCCAGCCACGTCTTCATTTTCTATTGCAACACATTTATTATTAGTCCACTCTCTGAATGTACCTAAAAATAACTTTTAAACAATCTTGAACTCAAAATCAAAAATATAAATTTAACATTTTAAAATGATGGTAGCATAGACAACAAAACCAATTTTCAACAAAACAAAACTAAACCTCAAATTTTGCATTCAAGATGGGAGGCAGAGACAGGTGTAAATTCAAGGCCAGCCTGGTCTACAGAGTGAGTTCTAGGACAGACAGAGGTACACAGTAAGATTGTATCTCACACACACACACACACACACACACACACACACACACACACAAGTGTTCAGGTATTTGTCTCCTTCAACTATTTTAAATCTTTTTAAATTCAGATTTTTAATATTTATGTTTTATATGTTTAAATATTAATATTTAATATTAATGTTTTGAATATTATTTCTTCAAAACATTAGAAGCAAGGAAGAGGGAGGGGGAGGGGAGGGAGAACGTTCCTAAGAGCAACATGCAGAAGTCTGTGTGTGTCTACTGCTTGGTTAGCAGGCCCTCTGCAGATTAACAGGTGCAGAGAGGCAGGTGCTTGGTTTGGACTCTTTTCCTCTGGTTTTAATTCTGAGGCCAAATAGTGTTCAGAAAGGAACTAAAGTTTTTTCTCTTCCAGAGACTTTATTAGCACGCTATTCAAAGTGAAAGTATCCCTAAATACTCAGAAGTAACTCTCACCCAGAATGAGACAGGAATGCTCGATTAAAGCCAGCAGCAAGTTCAGGGTCTAGACTGTACTGGGGTCATATAGCTACCCAATTTCCCCAAATGCACAATCTTTTGTTCTTTTCTACAGCAAAATGAAAATCACAGTTTTATTTGTCGATTGCTAAGTCAGTCAAAACCCGATCGTAAATGCTGGTCTGAAGAGAAATGTTTGGGGCTAGTGGCACAGCTTGGTGTTTGACCACTCCATAGCGTACATGGGAGTCTGGGTTCAATCCCAACACTTCGAAGAAAGAAGAGTGGGAACTGTATCATTCTCTATCAATTTCTCAAACATGGGCAGGCTGGTACCAGAGTCTAGAGCATCAACAACTATCCTTAGGATAAACCAGCTACATAAAATGATGCCCATCTCACAAGAAAAACAAAAATGTATTTTCATTTAATTTTTTCTTTTGGTATCGAGGACTGAGTTCAAGGTCTTGCACACACCAGAAATGCATGAATTCCAGTGCACCACACTCCCAACCCTCAATTAAAATAAACATAATACCACATGTGTATGCACGCACACACAGTTTAAAATTTGTATTTCTACTAGTCAAGAGGCTGCATCTATGAACACTGTTGCTCTCCAGGTACATGAACTTCAAATGGTTGCCTTGTTAGAGACAGGATCTCTCTATACAGCGCTTGCTATGTAGCACAGCTGGCCTTCAATTATCAAACTTCTGGACTTAAGTCACCTAAGTACTGGGACCAGTGGCGAGCATATCAAACTGACACCTTCACATTTTAAAAGTTTCATGGGCAAAAATATATCCATTCCATTATCATTTTATTATTTTTAGATTAGAGAAACTGAACATCAACTATATAGTGAGCATTAATGACAGGTATATGTACTTGCACATTTATCTCTAAGGGTCAGGCTGAGGGTGTAATCATCTCTAATGGACAGGTTGTGGGTGAGTGCATGTGTACATGCATCATCTCTAATGGACAGGCTAGAAACATTATCTATGAATTCTACAAGCTGTTTCTCTCCAGCTCTAACCTTCTCTGGCCCACATGTCAAGTCCTATTCTGAATTTTTCACTCATTTGTTTCTTTATAACTTTACTATATATGCATTTGTCCATCTCTAGCCCTCCATCCCTCCCTCTGTCCCTCTGAGTCTAGGGACTGAACCCAGGTCCTCATATCCTCACGTTAGCCAAATACTCCACTACTCAAGTACACAACCCACACCCAACTATATTTTGCTAGCTTTTAAGTATTCTTCTGTAACCTTCATTTTCCTCCAATATTCTGAAACTCCCATGTTGATTAACAAATCTGTAGTTGGTTCATCTTTCTTTGTAACTGTAGTATAGTATCTCACTGTAGGAATGTACCATAATTTGGATGTTCTTATTGATTCTTAACCACTGAGCCATCTCTCTAGCCCAAAGAGCTAACACTTTGTTAAGTTTGATGATCTTTTCAAATAATTGACTTGGTTTTGTTTACTTTCTCTGATTCTCTGACTACTCTGACTGGTAAGATCCCAATGTCTCAGGAGGCCGTGTTCACAGCACGTCCTGAACTCTGGAGCTGTCCGTCTGTTATCCTCACGCCACGGCAATTCCTTTTCTAAGTCCAGAGCTCTTGGGTCACACTCTCCTGTTCTCTTCTTCTTCCTTCAGACAGAGTGCAGAAAATAATCCTTTATATATGACTCTTTTCAGCTGCTATCCTGGACTGAGTAGAAATCCAGGATGTGTTTTATTTACTTGAGAATTTAACATTCTAAGCAACAGGAAGAGTCTGTCTCATCTCCCCTTACCATAACCCTTGATTGACACGAACTTTCTCAAACGCTGAGACTTTCCTGAGTCAGTAGTTTTTCTCCTGTAATTTGATGGCCACTTGTCTTCTGAGACACTTATCCTATAAATGCAGATCGTATATCCAGTTTCCATGCTCCCTATCTCTCACTTATTTTCCATCTCTGACCCTGCCGCCACATCAGATTTACTAACTTATCTTCACACCAAGTCTATTCTGTTAGCCACCCATGTTGTATTTAATTTGCATACTCTTATTACTATTGTTTGGTTTGGTTTGGTTTCTTGGGATGGTGCCGAGGATCAAATCAAGAGCCTTGTGCACAACAGGCAAGCATGGAGATACACCCCAATCCTCTAAAGCCATTTATTGAACATCTACCATGTTCATGCTATATATGGTTTTGGGTTCTTTAAAGAGGTAAAGGAGTTAGTTGTGCAACCAACCACCCAAGAGCTGGGTCAGCAGGAAAGAGCACTTACCACCAAACTTGATGACCTTAGTTCAATGTCTGGAACTCACATGGTAGAAGGAGAGAACCGACTCCCACAGATTGCCCTCTAACCACTACACACAGCCACGGCATGTGGGTACTCCACCTCTCACATAAACAAATGTTAATGCTTGCCTCTTTAGAGTTAGAAATAATGGTTTGGCTTAGTCAATCACATATGAGAAACAGAAGGTTTTGTCTTGGGATAATGACTGCAAAATTCACTCTGGGAAAGGCTGTAGGCACAACCTTGAAGGAGGCAGTCAGCGCAATCTTTCTTAGAGCAGGGTTAACTCTCAGGAGCTTTTAGGCATCAGTATGGGGAAGACCAGCTCAAACCTAGAGTTCTTTTCTCTAATGGTCTATTCTTTCTATGAACCAATACAATCTCGAAACTCAGGATAGGCACAGGCTCAATTCTAGTTCTAACATGACTGAATTTAGTTCAGTAATTCATCTTTCTAAATAGTAAAAGCAAAAGGTCAATACCACAAGGTGCAATCTAAAACTTCAGATCCCTGTCAGGTTCTTGGTCCAAACTAGAGCCTCCAGCTCCTCTAGCCGGACTAACATCAGGAACAACTTGAAAATTTCCCTATGACTAAAACTATGAGAATGTCCTCGAATGAGTTTACTTTATATAAAGCAAACAGCCCTGGTAAGGGATTAGACCTTTTATAACCCTTTTCAAAGGCACATGAAATGGTCACAGTACAGGCATTTAACCTGCCATGTCTCTTTGTGCTGGTTTCTGAGTAGGAAGCATATGTCAGATCAGATAACAGGCTAACTAGATATGGTTTCTTTTGAACAATATTTGGCAGCAGTCATTCCACTACTAGATTTATGCAGACAGAAATAATAAAACACAAGTCACAAAGAATTGGAATTTCATAAAACATAGTGGTCCTACTTCAGTAAAGGATGGAGGAAAAACAGAGGCCAAGTGGGGTAGAAGTGGACCAAAATCCCTACACTGCAATGACGACACTACTGGCATAATAAAGAGAGATAGTATATTACATTGACAATGAAGTGTTTAAAGCGCTCTCTAATTCTAAAATGAAAGCAAGACAGCTATAAAGAGAAGAGACAATGTTTGCATAACAACTGTAGAAGGTGGGGGGGGTAAGCTCTTGGAGCCCTGTTGCTCTTGTTCAAGCCAAAGTGAGTGTCTGAAATGAGAACAGTGGTTGACTCATTCCTGTATATTAGAAACTCAGAGCTCGGCAGTTATCACAGCCCAACACACTGAAAAGAATGTGTGACTGTATTAAGAGTCTTGCTGCTAACAAATACTTGCTCAATCCTGAACTACCTTACACAAAACTGTGTACTGTGCTAGAGTAGAGGATTCAAGTTTAAACATCACTGCAGTTTTCCATTATAGCTCAGATTCTCTCTCATGAATTGAAGATTTAAACAGCAACAGCCCAGGAATAGCTTCTCCTTTCCCTTTAGTTAAATAAAAATCTATTCACTTGAAGAACTATAGCCTTGGAACTCAAAATAGAAGATTGCACACACACACACACACACACACACACACACACACACTCACTCTTGATTGAGTCACTGAAGACTGAGTACACACATGAATGCACCCATATGAACATTCTTAGTGGAGTCAGTGAAGAGTTCCAGGTTGGTTCCAACTGCATTGATAAGGCACCAGTGGTGACCATACCACCATAATAAACAGGATTCCCTCGCTATGGTGAAGATAGTGTGGCAAGCCTGAAACACAAATACTTTTTCTTCTCAAAAAACATGTATAAAAGTTTAATCTTCCATCTCTTTCTCTTTCTCAAAGCCTCCAACACATTATAGAAGCAAAAATCTAAATTCTTTCAATCCATATAAGCACTATTTGGAACACAAAATCACGTGACCAGAAAAGAAAGTAAGAGGATAGGTTCGTTACGACATGCAGGGAACATCTGTGTCAATAATGATCCAAGCACTGTGCTCATTTCTTCCGAGCAGCAACAATTTCTACTACACACTAATACCATACATTAAAAATAGATTTTTTCATCATCCAGGTCAATCCCAAACTCAAGAGTTGCTTCCCCTTAGCTTTAACTACCAAGGTTCTTATGTCCTTCTGGATGATGTGATCTACCTGGAGAAGGATGCATACAAGGACATTGTGTCCAAGGTATGGGTGCTGCCTGGTTTGGTACTTTACAGCACACCCAGTACATGAAGACTCTGACTTAAAACAAACTAGAAAGCAATGTGACTTTGATGATTTTTGTAAAACTTCAAACATATGGAAACATTCAAAGAACAGTATAGTGATCATTGTGATGAACCTATATTCTATCTCTACCTCATCTGTCTGTATATATATGTACATACACATATGTATATATATTTCCACTCTTCATGAGTAATACAGCTTTCTCCTCCCATGAACCATCTGAATTTAACAATAAGACATCAGGGCTGGAGAGATGGCTCGGCGGTTAAGAGCACAGGCAGTTCTTCCAGAGGACCTGGGTTCAGTTCCCAGAACCCACATGGCAGCTTACAACTGCTGGTAACTCTACCTTCAGGGGATCTAACACACTAGCAAAATACCAATGTATATAAATAAAAATAAATAAATCATTAAAACAAAAACAAAAAAACAATTAATACATCATGACATTTAGCTCTTAGACACTCATTAGGAGACATTCCTATTACAAAAGGATTCTGTGCTTTATAATAAAACTGTGACCCTGAATTCCTTAAAATCCTGCATTCTGCGATCCTAGAGAACAAGATTCATCTAACATATTTCTAAAATTCTAGATGTCTGCTTATCTATTAAAAATAAGTGATTTCTACACTGGTGTGTGACTTAGTGCAAAGTCATGGATTCAACCTCCAGGACTGTAAAATAACTTGAAAAATGTACATGTGTGTTTAGGCTGGTGTGTCTGTGTGGAGGCAAGAGATTAACATAAGTATCGGTTTCATCAAGCCCACCTTATTTTTTGAGACAGGGACTCCCATTGGACCTAGAGCTTACCTACTGATTGGACTACCTGGCCAGTGAGTACTAGGGATCCCTTATCTCTTCCTGCCAACACTGGGTACAGGCATGTGCCACCATGCCCAGACTTTATATAGGTGCTAGGGATCCAAATTTGGGTCTTTTTGATTATATGGCAAGCATTTTCCCAATGAAATTAAATACACAGGCCCTAGAATGTAACTTTCCTGCTACATTTAACATTATTTTATAAAATAATCTTCACAACTAAATTCTAAATAAATGCAAGCAAATAATTCCTCAAAAGTACCAGTTTAACAATATTTTGGTTATTTCTCAGGGTTCCAGGCAACATAATGTAGTTCAGTATGTTCATATGAAAAAAAAAATGGAACTATGGGAACATTATATAACGAAGCATATTCCTCAACAGATCTGGTACTGGGGGCACTAGATGGTCTTTGGCCATTTTACACTGAGAGATACAACTTGACAATAATAAAGAATGTATAGAACGATCCATGTCAGTCTGTGTGATTAATGAAACTCTGGAAGAGGTCCTCACCACCTGAGTTGATCCAACAGTACAAGATGGGTCAAGGACACACTTTAAGGATGCCCTGAACCTAGTGGATGTTTTCTGTAAACTGAAGAAAGAACAACGAAACAGGGATCATCTCATCTGCACAACTCTCTCAGTCTCATATAAGTCTTATGACTAAGGCATAGGGCTATGTTTTAAATAGTTATCCCCCCAAGACTCATTTGTTGAAACGCAATCTCCAATGTAAAAGTATCAAGAGATGGGGCTTTTAGGAGGTAGAGATAGTGAGGGCCCATCCTCAAAAATAGGATTAGTGCCCTTATAAGAGACTTGACGCAGCTTGTTTGTCCCTTCTGCTAGGTGAGGGCACCTTGATCTTGGATTCCCAGCCTGTGGGGCTGTAATCTGTAAACTATGCAGACTGGGGTGCTTTGCTGTAGCCATCCCATGCACCACAACACATGGCAGTCAGGATCTCCAGATCCCCTCCACTCAGTACCTCAGATGGCTGTCACCTTCTGTTTCCTTACGTCTTCACTCTTACTCTTCCTTTTCATAAAAGACATGAAAAATTTTAATTCTGTGATGATTAAAACACAACATGTAAATGTTTAATTTCCATATGTCTCTTAGATGTAAGAAGTCAAATCAATATATAAAAGTACATTTCATGGGGCTGGAGAGACAGCTCAGCAGTTAAGAGTGATTGCTGCATATGCAAAGGACTTGGGTTCTTAGCACCTGCATCAGGCAGTTCACTTCAAACTCCAGGTCTAAGGGGTCTAACACTGGCCCCATGCACATGGTTCATATACTCACACAGGTACACACAAATAAATAAAATCAAATAAAATTTTAAAACTTTTTAAAAAGTACACTCTACTCCCTAAGCTGAAATGAGCAATAAAGGAATGAGATTTGTGGTCAAACAATGAACACAAAGATGGCTTTTAAAAGTTCTCACATCCAAACAGAAAAACAAAATAAATGCACACAATTGTGCAGCCTGTTCTGGAACACAGAGTATACAGTTGACTTACCACCACCATCACCTTTATCACCCATATACACATCAAATAAATGCTTTCTGGCTAACATACAAAAGCCCACACCCAGAAAAGCAAGCAGATGAGCAAAGAAAGCCCTATCACAGTCCATTAGTTATTAATAACTGCAACACTCTCCCCCTCCATCGGCCCCTGAAGTGATAAGGGTGAGTCCTGCCAAACTATCCCCTTCTCTAAGAAGTATTAACACGGTACAAAGTGCCAAAGGGGCCATTAAAAAAAAATTTGGCCCACTTTTAGAAGTCAGCAGCTTTTCCTTCTGATGAAGCATGAATATTTAAATTAGGCAAATGAGTCAAGGATTAAACACTCTACCCTGAATATAGGATGTGCATTGATTGTTGACTGTGGGCACCAAGAACCCGACATAGCACACTAGCATGGAAATGAGTGCTCACTTAAAATTCCAGAAGGGCGGTTTTCTAACCATTTCTCTACCTTTCAGATTTGAAGTTCTACATTTTGGATGTAAGGGCAAAAGATGGATCCCAGCAACTGCTTTAAATTATGTACCTTAATGATTTCTAGTGAGCATAACATAATTTGAGTTGTAGTAAGTCAAGCAAATGGAGGAAAGGTTAGGATTTTGGTGAATGGCTGTGTATTTGTTTGTCTCTGCCTTCATCATATAGTGACAATGCATTAGAGGTGCAATGCATTTGAGAGGATGATAGACCTACCATAATGAAACTCACTGGAATGGAGTCTAAAGTCAAGAACTAATGCTTAAATGGGACAAGCAACAGCATATAAAACAAGACATAGGGAAACCAACTGACAAATAAGCAACTATTCAGTATAGCTACAGGTGACTCGGGGTATATTATTATTAAATTATTAAATCAAAATATGGGCCGATGAGACGACTTAGCAAGTAAAGGCACCTGCCACTGAGCTGACTATCTGAGCTTGGTCCCTGGGACCCACACGGTGAAAAATGACAACTGACTCTTGCTCATTGTCCTCTGACCTACACAAGCATTGTAGAATGCACTCATGCACATGTACACACACACACATACACACACATACACACACACAATTAAATCCAAATGTGCCTTTAACTAATATCAAATGTCCTTTTACTAATATAAAAATAACTATCAGAAAATCTATACTAAAGTAAAAGATGCAACTAGGAATTTCAGGATCAGCGGATCTTGTCTAAAACTATAGTTGCAACTTCCAACAAAAGCTCACTGCTATAGCCCTGGCTGTCCTGCAACATGCTAGGTAGAGCAGGCTAGCCTCAAAAGTCACCTGCCTCTGCCTCCCCAGTGTTGAGATTGAAGGTGTGCATAATCATGCATGGTTCTGGACTTATATTCTTAATCATTTTATTTGCAGGCAAATAGTCCAAGATTACACAGTTAAGGAAACAAGATTCCATTTGTAAGGAAAAAAAATTCTTGCTCTCTCTTAACTATAGATCTGACATCTATCTAGAATATCAAGAAGTGAGGCAGGCGGTGGTGCATGCCTTTAATCCCAGCACTTGGGAGGCAGAGGCAGGCGAATCTCAGTTTGAGGCCAGCCTGGTCTATAAGAGCTAGTTCCAGGACAGGCTCAATAGCTACAGCGAAACCCTGTCTCAAAAAACCAAAAAAAAAAAAGGGAACTAATTTAATCCCAATTTTATCCAAGTCAGTGAAGCCTTATTTCTTCAAAATACAAGCTTTTCTACCCTCCAGATGTTAAAAAAGAAAAAGAACACACTTAAGCAACAGGTATTGATCAAATCCTTCAAACCAGTCGAGTTAGAGATAGAGACTCTAAGCTGTCCAAGCAAGGGAGGGGGGGCGCTATCATAATTGTGCAAACCTATTTTCTTTCTCTTTCTTTTTTATTTATATATATATATNTATTTTTTTTTTTTTGGTTTTGGTTTTGCTAGACAGGGTTCCTCTGTAGCTTTAGAGCCTGTTCTGGAACTAGCTCTGTAGACCAGGCTCGACTCAAACTCACAGAGATCCTCCTGTCTCTGTCTTCTGAGTACTGGGATTAAAGGCGTGCACTACCACCGCCTGGCTGAGCCTATTTTCTTAATCAACACATTAAAAGCAAAATTGAGGGTTTTATGTATATTCAATAGTATTTGGTGCCCATCCATCTTGGTTCATACGATTCTTCCCATCAATTGATCTGGGCATGGAACCACGTTCTTGCAACCCTAGCACTTGGGAGGAAGAAGCAAGATCAGAAGTTTGAAAAAAATCTGGACTACATAGACCGTTCTGCTTCTCCCACATTGGTTCTCAAGCCTTCTCCACTGTACACATACCAACTCCTTATCATGTCTCTTCTTCTCTGTGCACATGCTAACTTCTTTTTCCCTTTTATTGACTCCTTGTGGCCTCTGGTTTCTGCTACACTACTCATAACGGGCTCTCACTGGGGCTCCTCTTGGATAACCTGTTGTCCTGAGTAATAGAGGTTCTGCTGTTTTGGATCTGCAGGTTTGCCCCCTTCACATGCTCCAACAGTTCACAGATGAGATGGATGTTGGGGTGAGCTAACTCATAGCCCTAGATCTGAACCTGAGTGGCAGGTGGATTGGTCAGTCCGATAGCTCTCCCTCATTGCCACTACCCAGGCAAGCTCTCCAGTACTGCCTCAGTCAGCTCACCCAATGGAGCCTACAGCAAGGTGCGAGGCCAATTCTCTTGCTTTCAGGCCCACAGGTCCAAATTCCCCTCACTCATATCGCCAGGGTCAGCTCTACTGTTTTGTTCAGCACATGCTAACTCTTTTATCACAGTGGTCTGTCCTTCTCTGTGAACATACTATTATGCTGACTGTTTAGTCACTGATATGTTTTTTTAAAATATTTATTTATTTATTTATTTTGTATACAATATTCTGTCTGTATGTATGCCTGCAGGCCAGAAGAGGGCACCGGACCTCATTACAGATGGGTGTGAGCCACCATGTGGTTGCTGGGTTGAACTCAGGACCTTTGGAAGAGTAGGTGATGCTCTTAACCTCTGAGCCATCTCTCCAGCCCCCCACTGATATGTTTTTAAGACTCTGCTATGACTCCCTAATATGATTTACCCAAGTAAGCAAGTTAGAAAGTAAAAGAAAATTATCCAGTCCCTTAAATAAGCAGCTTGTATCTCAGTCATAATAAACAGAATTACAAGAAGAACTCAAAGCACTATAGAGTATTTCAAAAAAGTGTTGCTAACATAAGGATTCTTTCTCCAAACACTGAGTTCAATTTAAAAAAAAAAGAGGCAGGAGTCTATTTAAATCACTATCTGTTCTTTAAAACATGTAAGTGCCAGACATCATCACCATTATTATTATACTATTAGTGAAGCAAGCAAGTATACATGCCACGGTATGGAGGTCAGAGAGAACATTGCAGAATCTGTTCTCTCCCTATACCTTTTTTTTTTTAAATTGAGACAAGTTCTCTCTATGTAACTCTGGTTGTCTTGGTGTCTTGGAACTCATTATGTAGATCAAGCTGGCCTTGAAATCACAGAGATTCAGCTGCTTCTGCCTCCCCAGTGCTGGGATTAAAAGTGTGTGCAACCACACCTCTCTCTCCCTACACCTCTGTGTGGGTGCTGGGGATCAAACTCAGGTCTACAGGCTTTCACAACAAGCACCTCTACCGGCTGAGTCACCTCAGCCTCCCTGCACCACACCTGTTTTGTTTTTCAAGACAAGGTTTCTCTGTCTAACAGTCCTGGCTGTCCTGGAACTCACTCTGTAGAGCAGGCTGGCCTCAAACTCAGAGATCTGCCAGCATCTGCCTCCAGAGTACTGGGATTAAAGCCGTGCAACACCATGCTTGGAGTGCATCAGACTTTTGAAAGCCTTCCTTGCCCTCTATGAGTCCCTAAGCCACTGCTTTTGCGGCAGTGTGGAAATGACAGCTAGGTGTTTTAGGAGGAGGAACATGTACAAGGTCTATCTTCTTGGGACACAGTCATCAGAGAAAGGAAGAGTTGGACTTAGTAGTACATGGATTCACCATTAGCTCTGTTTCCTTGCTTAAAGAGATAAAGCACTATATTAAAACTCAATACATTTTGGGAGGAAAGATAAAAACACAAAAAGGGCCTATCTTATCTTCAGAAATGCAATTCTCAGCTTTGTGAGCTTGGCATTCAGCTAGCCAGATTACCAAGCTTATTTAAAAGCTGAAGGCTTTACCCCAACTCCCATCTTTTACATTTTTCAGGGTTTGTTTCCACGTGTGCTCCTAAGCTTACATACATGTACCTCACTCAGTTCACACACATCAGTGAGCAGCAGCAGCAGAAATCCAGTCTGCAGCAGGCAGTGCCTGTGGTAGTGGGGCCCTCTCTCCTGTGAGACCACACACCAACAAGGCCATTCTGTAAAGGGAACTCCATTCTGGCGTAAAGAGGGCCAACAAGATGAGATGTAGCCATGGCAAGAGAAAACTGACACAAGCCTGACAGCAACAGCGACAACAAAACCTTGCAAAGCTGCCTCATCAACAAACCGGTGCTTCTTAACGTCAGGCTGCAGAAAGCCAGAATCCCATGTTTCCCAGTCTTTTCCCCTGCTTTCTGGTAGGCTATGAGCAACTGCTCTTAGGCAGCTGCACAGAGGTCCTTCTCATCAACCCTGGGGTCCCCCTGTCAAAAATCTGGTAAGGGATGAAGCCAATCATGAACTTTCTACATGCAAATACAATGAAAAGCTCAAGGACTTGCAAGTCGGCCTTCTCTGTGTGACAAGACGAGAATCATTTCTGTTCATTGGGCACCTTTCCTGTCTAGACACAAGCCTGGCACTGCTCCTCAGAGTTAAAGTTACATTCACGAGTTCTAAACTGCTGTGCAGCCTGGATCAAGGAGGACACAGTCAGGTCAGAGCAAAAAGCTTTACTTTCAATAGAGTTAAGCTCACTTAGTGACACCATTTCAGCCTTTTTTTCATGTTTAACAAGTAACAAACCCATAGAAATAAATGTAATTGGCCAAACAAATACCACTAGGGACAAATAAATGAGCAATTGGTATAGTACAGAGCCAGCCTGAAACAGAGCTTCAGGCAAGTTACTCTACTCCAGTTCCTGGGACATCTGTTCCTATGTAGCTTGCAGAGGCGAGGGGCTGATCTGATGATATTGGTATAGCGCTCCACTCCTCAGGGAACAGGGACATAAGTGATTATTATTAATCCTGCTGAGGTTGTACGGTTGAAAAGCATAAAACAGAGGAAAACTATGCTCCTCAGTGGGTTACTGTGAGGCACTTGTCCAGTCAGGCAGGTTTTAACTGTCTTCTAGCAGCCCTTAAATATGGCCTCAGTACGGGGAACACCCCAACTCCCAGGAGGAGAAAATTACTTTTGAAGTGAAAAGTATCATTATCTCCATTTCCAGATAAGGAAAGCAATGAATGCAGAGATCAAAAGTGACTTTTTTTTTACTTCCATTAAAGAAGCAAAATGGCTAACCAATCTGAGAAGCATCTGAAGTCATTATTGCTCTGCAACCTATTGTAGGGCAGTGGCTATCATGCACAAAGCCTGAGAGTGAATACTTGGTTCTACATTAGGTTTAGGTTGTACAATCTTGAAAAGCCATTTTTTCTTATGTGTCAGTTTCATCTGCATAATGGGGTTTGCCCAGGATCAGCCTGGATAAAGCATGTGAACACTGCAAACAAGGACATTACACAAATAAGTGACATCTGTCACTACCTTGGCTTTCTTGAGAACATGGCTTCCACAACTGCGACCTTAAGATAGTTCAGTGTCTTTGCCCAGATTAAAAAAAATGAAATATTTAACAGCTTTATGACATAACTCACATGTAATAAATCCACTCATTTAAAGTATATAATTCAATAGCTTCAGGCACCTTCAGAGTGGTGTGATCATAAACACAATAGACTTTGAAATATTTTCATCACCCCAAAAAGAAACCCTGAATGCATCAACAGACACTGCCCACACCCCAACAGTCCCTAGGCAACACTGATCAACTTCCCATCACCATCACTATGAATCTGTATGTTTAAGGCATTTAATATAAATGGAATCATTTAATGTGCAGCCTTCTGTGACTGGTTTCTTATACTTAAATTTTTCAAGATTCATGAACACTATAGCATGCATCAGTACTTCATTACTTTGTACTGCTAAACAGCATTCCCTTCCTTGAATATACCACATTTTCTTAAGTGATTCCTCATTTGATGGGGTACATCTGATGGAGCTATCATGAACAATGAAGATATGAACACTCATACTGGAGCTTTTGCTTGAACACGCTCTGTTTCTCGAGTACACAACTAGGAACTGAGACTGCTGAATGGCATGGCAGCTCCATGCTTAACATTTTGAGAAACTTGACAGACTACTGTCTTTCAAGTGACTCTACCATTTTATTTCCCCACCAGTAACGCCCGAGGGGAAGATAACTGAAAGGAGACCCTTTGCTGGATGCCTGTGCGGGAATAGCTCGACTAGCTCAGCCGATGGCAAGCTGTGTCGTTGACAACATGCGTCACTCACAGCAGTGATGGCAAAGCTTCCTTTTTAGGAGATACTGACTGTTGAGGCATTTCCCTCTTTTTCTCCCTGCTCCCTTACATTCAAGCCTAGACCAAGGCAAAGAAGCAGCTTTCTTTATACACAGAATATCTCTAACACAAAGTACCACAGAATTTTCAGCGTCAGAATTTAAAAGTTCTCTATTAGTCCCCAGATCCAGATAACAAAATATGCTGTCCAAAATTGCTATATGAAATCTTCTATGACAGTTGGCACATCAGCCTAAGCCCAGCCCCAGTACCTATGTTCAGTACAGGCCAAGTACAGGCTAGCTTCTAGCATAGTGTGGCTCCTGCAAGCCAAATAGAATATGTGTGTGTGGGGGGGGGACAGACAGCCTTTAAAAATAAAAACAAAACAGGAGATCAGGTAGAAGAGGGTAGAGAAGGAGGAATAGAGAGAGCAAGAAAAAGGCAAAGCGCATTTCTGCTCTTGGTCTTCCCACCTGTCACAGCACTCTCCTTACTGACTGCCAGCATGCTTCCTTGCAAACACAGCTGCAGGTGGCAAAGAGCAGCCACTGTCCTACTCAGAGGGTCCCTTCCATGTTCCATATTATAAACTGTACTAAAATGCCAACAGCTTACAAGGAAGGAAATTATATACTGATAAGACCCACACTATTACCTATATCCCACAACTTTGCACTGAGACCTGTAGGTTCCCCACAAAATAACAAGACTACCCAGTAAACTGCAAAAAAGAATGTAATTACAAGACTAAGTATTAAAAAATATGTAGCTTGGGGCTGGAGAGATGGCTCAGCAGTTAAGAACACTGCCTGCTCTTCCAAAGGTCCTGAGTTCAATTCCCAGAAACCACATGGTAATGAGGTCTGGTGCCCTCTTCTGGCCTGTAGGCATACAGACAGAATATTGTATACATAATGATAAATAAATAAATATTTTAAAAAATATGTAGCTTGTTTAAATTTTATAATTTGTCAGACCTGTGATTAACTCAATCAAAGAAAAACCATATTCTATCATATATTTCATACAGACACCCCATGCTCAATTTGCTGAGGGGCTCTGCTCTTCTATAATTTACAAAAAAAACCATGAAGTTTTTTTTTCCTAGGAAAGTTAAGGACTTGCACCAGGGACTGCCACCGAAAAGAAACACATCATCCTCAGCATCAGAAAGGAAAGATTCTGGTCGTTACCATGTTTTGCTCCTTTGCTCGCCCGCTTGTCTTGTCCTGGCCACAGGCAAGGCAAAGAGAGCTCTTCCATGATCTCGACACTCACAGACTCACGCTGCCAGTAGCCTTCCCATGGCCTTGCTCTCGGCAGGAGAAAGCGTAGTAACTAATACCGCTGGGTCTTGTTGAAGAAAAGTGGTTGACTTCCTTTGATCATCAGAGCAGTGTACTGATCAGATTTCCTGTTCTGCTGACTACGAGCGTGTTGCACAAAGCAGGAGAGCTGGCTTCTGAGCAGCCCATGCAGGGAAGCAAATTCCACAGCTAGAGAATCCCGAGAGAAATGAGACCTAAAAGAGGGTGGAACTGGAAGCAGACACCTTCACTCTGCCAGTTTGGTACTTACTGGTGTCAGGATCTCTGGGGTGGGGGCAAGGGGTTGATGCTTCTGCAACAGCTCTATCCGCCAGCTGTGGCTCTACAGTGACTACTGAGCACAGAGTTCGAGACCAGAGTCCTGAAACTGTAATCTGCAAGTTTTATTTGTCCTGTTTCATTTTGATGAAGAAAAAAATAGTTTTATTGAAATTAAAATGGAAGGAGAAGGAAGCCACCCACAGATGGTCTCATGGCACACTCTGAATCTGGGCAGTGTGTCCCATACCTGAATGCACAGGCCTGAATGGGTATACACCATGCACCAGATAAGCGGTTGTTGGATTAACATGAGTTCATCTCTTGCATGGTACTCATTGTTTTTTCTCCTAGTAAATTGCAAATTTTACCTAAAGATAAATACAGTGCCTAATTCTCTGCTGCACTCAGCTTCTGCTGTCTTGGGTCTCATCAGCAGTCTGTCCTTCCTGGAAGAGCAGTGAAGGGTGCATTTCTAAAAGTACAGTTAGTCTCTGAGGGACGCACACCATACTTAAATCCCTTCTTTTCCAAAAGGATTACTTTTATCCTTAAGAGTTTTCATTTGTGATAAAGTATTTGATTTCTAACATTAGATCTAATCATTGTTGTTTTCAAGAGTTAAATAGTCAAACGCAAATTGAGTAAATTGCTTTGGCAATCCTAGTACCAGAAATGAAATGGATTAGGTTAGCAGGTGGCATGTCATTTCAGTGCTGCTTGGGAGCCCAAAATACAGTTAGGTCATTTTTTTTTTATTATGGTGACAGAGAGAATGGAAACGAGAGCATTTGACTTACCTCCGGCTTCCATTCTCAGAGCCACCACAGGCACGAGAGTTTATAGAAAGTCTCTAAGCCCACATTTCCAATGTTTAGGTTTCTTGGACTTCCAGAGACACTCAATTGACCCTGAGATAGGGCACCCCACTCTGGTCTTTAGAGACAAGGCAATTCTTCTCTACACCAGGAAACTGGGAGTTCTCTTTAATTTGGTATATTAAGCACTACAGTAGTACTGTCTTTTTTTTTTAAAGATTTTTTATTTATTTATTATGCATACAATATTCTCAGTATTCTGTCTGCATGTATGCCTTTATGCCAGAAGAAGGCACCAGATCTCATTACAGATGGTTGCTGGGAATTGAACTCAGGACCTTTGGAAGGGCAGGCAATGCTCTTAACCACTGACCCATCTCTCCAGCCCTAGTACTGTCTTTAAAAGAAAGAATGGTAGCTATGCCTCAAGCCAAAAAGGAGAGGAAACTGTCCAGCCTGTTCCATAGCCGAACTGGAAGAACTAGAAATAATACATTTAGACCAAGAAACCAAAAGAGATGTGATAAGGAGGGGAGAAACATGCTGGAGAGGTAAACTGCAAGAAGATTCTTTTGTTCAGAAGTCAGGAGTCTCACACACTTTGGGGCCATAGAAATAATCTCAAGACTACTTCCCCACATGTCCCCAGCTATTGGGAGAACTCCAAAGCTAAGGTGGCCTCCCAGGTACTCTCCTGATAGCAATCAACACAACAGTCAACACCTCAGCCCTGCTTCAGGGGTGGCACATGATGAGCATAGCTGAAGAGACTGTGGTCCCCAGACCAGTGAACAACGCTTGACTCAGGAATGGACCTGAAAATCAGGGCAATGTCTTAGGCTGGCACTTCTAGGGATAGCTGGGGGGCAGGAAGGGGGACAACTTGTAAGCCTACAACTGCTAGAGCCAACCTGTCAGTAAATGCTAGTCTGTGCACAGTCAATAATGCCAAGGGGAGAAAACTCCCCCAGTTCACACCGCCACATCCTCAAACTTGCTAGCTACAAAGCCAACCAATTCCTTTTACTTCAACAGTGTTGACTTGGGTATCTATTACTAGTAGTCAGAAAATCCTCACTAATACACCAGCCAAACAACTCCACCTTACCACATCTGGTTCCTGAACTCTGAGCACGTTTGCTTTACAAACTTCTCAAACTGCTAAGTACTACACAGAAGGCATTTTTAGTTTAACTAAACAGAAGGGAGGGACAGAAGGAGTAAGTAACGTACTATGGACTAAACTGCCCCTTCCCCCCCCCACCCCCGTGAGATAATGCTGTTGTCCACCAGTTCTCATCACTTGCCCTGATGGAGTTTCTGAAGTTAAAGCAGCTCAAGCCTTGGAAGCTAACAAGTGTTTCTGACTTCTTGGCGGTACTTGCCCACTCTAGCCTTAAGGGGTAAGCAACAGAATCACAGAAAGGGAAGTGAGCAGCCCTACTTTCAAGAAGCAAGAAGAGTGCTCATGTGCATACAAATGTACTAGTGGTTGAGCAGGGCAAATTCTCACACCAGGGCAAATCAAGAGCAAAAGAAAGCTACACAAGGTGAAACCTCACCATCTAGACTGTAAGCCCTGTTTCAAAGGGGTGTTATTTGAAGGGCAGAACTGAACTATTTAGATTGCACCAAATCAGAAATTCATAATTGGATAAAATATATATTCTGGAATGCAGCTTCATGGAACACTAGATCATCTATCTCTTTCTCCATGAACACCACCAGTGCCATAACCTCCTCTGATATGACCTGATCTGGAAAGTATTGGTACAAGGGAAAATAGATACCTAAAGAAAGAGACAAATCTGTAGTCTTCTGAGTGCTGTAATGATACAACACACATAAATGTGTGTTGAGAGCTGTGAACCCCCAGATCCTGAATTTCTTGTAAACAACTTGTTTTTCTCCTAATCTGAGTGCCTACAGCTGCTCTGAGCATGATATGCTCAGGAGTTCCTGAGGGCAGGGGAATGGTTTCTGGTGCATTTGGCTGGGTCGTGGCTATCATTATATAAGCTCCCCCTGGACACAATAAAGGAGGCATTCTTGGGGCATTTCGGCATCAAGAATGGTCTGTGTCTCTGTCTCTGTGTCTTTGTGTGTTTCAATCTCCAGCCTCTTACCTGGTTCATGAACCGTGAGAGCACAGACAGGCATAGTGCGCCACAAATGTGCAACCGTGTTTCACAGAAACGAGGAAGAAAAACTATACATGTGCCATACCTGGAACTAAGAACTCAAGACCAACAGCAGATGGATTCATACTTAAGAGTTCTTACTCTGCAAGGTGTGGTGGTGCACACCTGAACTCAGGAAACTAAGGCAGGAGGATTGCTGCAAGTTACAGGCAGCCTGGGTTACATAATGAGACACTGCCTCAAAAAATTCAAAATGAGAGGGTGAGAGATTGAGATTTTAAGATGTTGTCAATACCTTGTTTACCATTTAAAATGTTATTCCTGATTTAAAAGAAAAGGACCTTAAGCAGTATTTCATATAAAATAAATGTTTAAAGAAAATTATATATATTTATACATATAGATGTATATAAATTTTATGTGTGCATGTCTTTGATAAAGTTTCTGAGCCACACAGCATTTCTGAAAGCTAAAACACATTGGTTAAAGTTTCCAATGTCTACTTAAAAGTCAACTTAACTGTGAAACTTTTTTTCTCAAAGGAAAACCTAAAAACACAAAGTATTACTATTATACTAATCTCTGAATTTTGTAATATGTAAAGCTTGTTCTCTAGCAAGATTCCAATAAACCATTAACTTTGACAAATTCACACTATACAGATTGGTCCCCAGATGATTCAGGAAGAAAATGCAATGTCAAATCAACTTGAAATTATCAGATATAGTTTGGGCATTATCAATTATTTTAACTACAATTAACCTGCATACACCTGTCCTGAGCCACCTCTCAGAGACTCTGATTCAATACAAGTCTAGATGCAAAATTTTTCAAAATCTTTTCAGTTTATTCAAGATATAAGCTGGGGTTAAAAACCAGCAGTCTACAGGTAACTACAGCTTTTGCCTTCATTACAAAGACTAGAATTTATTTTGATAACTCTTCTACAACTGTTAAGACAATCACTATGATTTAAGTTGCAGTACTTTCAGAAATGCCATTGGCAGCCATATCAGCTGTGTTTTGACGCTCTCCAGAGAGTGCACACCACACACCCATGAGTGAGCAAACGCTGCAGCCATAGCTTCTCACACTGCAGCAGAGGCTCTCTTAGCTGGTCATGACCAGGACTAGTTGATCAGAGGAGAAAAAGCTACATGTATCAAGCAATCATAAAAAATTGACACACATACCCAAGCACCTCATTTTAATTTAAATGCACCTTTATTTGGTTCTTGAAGTACAAGACCAGGCCTTTTGCTTATAGAGCATTACAGGTAAGAGTGCAGAATGTTTCTTATAAAGTATAGCTGTGACAGTAGCTTGTTTTTGTTTTTCGAGACAGGGTTTCTCTGTAGCTTTGGAGCCTGTCCTGGA
>LOEQ01001271.1:55676-89216 GCA_001685075.1 Bramus lutescens
CACACACACACACACACACACACACACACACACACACACACCAAGCTCGGAATTCACATAAAGGTGAAAAAAAAACAATTCCATAAAATTATCTTCTGTCTTCCAAACACCATGGCATGCATGCCTATAAACACGCATCATGTACACACACAAATAATAATTTAAAATATATTAATTGGTATGCAAATTGTACAAATAAAATGTACAGTAATTAAAGATGAAAACAGGACTATAATTCTGGGGCTAAAGAGATGACTTAGCAGCTAAGATCATTTGCTGTTCTTGTGGTGGATTCAGTTTTATTTCCCAGCACCGACAAAAGGAGGCTCACAATGCCTGTAACTCCAATTTCATGGGATCTGACACTGACTTCTAACCTAGCAGAGCATGTACTGCATGTAACATATACTCAGGCACATACACATATATACATAAAATAGAAAATATTTAACTAACTTAAAAGGCTATAACTTTATACTTAAAACAAATAGTCAAATATATAAACAGGTTGACAGCTAATATTCAGAGTGTTTAAAATACCTAGAATACATATCCCTTGAGTCAACAAGAATAATTTATTACTTTATTGGGTTTTCCTAAACAGGGTTTCTCTGTACAACAGCTCTGACTTCCTGGAACTTGCTCTGTAGACCAGGCTGGCCTCAAACTCATGGAGATCGGCCTGCTTCTGTCTCCTGAGTGCTAGGATGAAAGGCGTGTGCCACCACTGCTCAGCTATTTTATTATTTTTATTTATAGGGAGAAATAGAGGGAGGGGGTAAGGGGGGCACATGTGCACCCACATATGGAAGTCAGAGAACAATTTTCAGTAGTCAGTTCTGCTTCTGCTATGCAGATCCCAGGGACTGAACTCATTAATCCTTGGCGGTAAGCACCTTTTTCCACTAAGTCACCTTGATGACCCTAATTATAAATTTTTAACTGGAATTTAAAGCATTATCATGAAGTCTAAATTTTTAAAAATTGTTATGTTTATGTAAGTGGTATACCTGATTTCAAATTATGAAATAAGATAATACTTAAACAATTCAATTTAGGAGCTAGAGAGATGACTCAGAAGTTACAAACACTGGCTGTTCTTCCAGGGGTCCTGAGTTCAATTCCCAGCAACAACATGGTGGCTCACAACCACCTGTAATGAGCTCTGGTGCCCTCTTCTGGTCTACAGGCATATATGCACAGGCCTGTGTTCAAACCAAAGTTCCCTTCATCCATCCAGTCCACCCCCACATTCACAAATGTTACATGGTCAAAAATAGCCAAATCATCATTTATCACTTTTGAATACCAAGGATTATTCATAATGTATGTTTATTTATGAGTCTCAACCCTAATACCTAACTGATGTCTAAAAAAGAAACAAACAGTAATAGTCTATTTATATAATAAATGTTAATGATTTAGTTATTTTTCTATCTTGAGTATAATTATATGCCTATTTTTATATATTTCCATGTCAACATACACAAATTAAAATATATATTAAGTGTTTTATTAAGGTTATCATACCATAGAAATAACCATATAAAATAAATATAAAATTTATATATACATTTTATAATTATATACTTTTAAGGTTTGTTTACTTTTATCTGAGATAAAAATGTAAAGATTATAACATTTTAAATACTGATGACAACAACCAGGTTTTCTTTACCCAAGATTGGAATCATGAAAAAGGACCAAAAAAGACAGAGATGAGGCACAGAGGCGAGTCATAGATGAGCACATATGTAGTAAGTATATATACACTTTGCTTAAATACATCTCATTTTTATTATGGCAAAGTGAGGAAACTCAGCACTAGGGAAGCAGAGGCATGGGGACTGACACAAGTTCAAGGTCAATCTAGTTCATGGGGGAGTGCCAGGCCAACCAATTCAACCTAGTGAGGCCCTGTCTCAAAAGATCAAAAATAAAAAAATTAAAATAATAATAAAAAAGACAAGGAAGGTATCACGTGTTCGTTCAGAAGGCCTTCAAATAGGTCAGAAAACTGCAAAAGGAGTTGTTTTTTATAAAGGCCTTGAGGAAATGAAAAAAATATTTCGAGTTCTTTTTTTCTGGAAAAGATGTCAGGAATATCTTCTAAAAGTTCGTAAAGGCAGTAGGAGTGCATTTGTGGAGCATTGTGGTCATTGGGTAAGTCTTAGAATGACTGTGTAACTTGACCAAAACACAGAGCTGGGCCTGTCTCCTTAGCAACACAGTATGGATGGGCAGCCAATCACAACATACCTGGTGAACCTGAATTTCCACTTTAAGAGCCTCCTGTAGAGTCTGCAACTCCATCCTCTACCTTCTCCACTTTCTCTTACGTCTGCTAATTCTACAGTGTCTTCAGCCTCCGTTTAAAATAACAAGCTCTTCTTGTTGCTGCAGCTGTGGAAATCATAAAATGTTTGGGATCATTGTATTGGGAATAAAGAAAATTTGTCAAAATAATTAAATTAAAAATATTATATTTTGTAACACAAGAAGAAAGTGTCCCCAAAGGACTGTTTAAAGTAATTCAGTGCCAAAATTTTCAGGGTTTTCTTCTTTTGAGCATTCCTCCATAGAACACTTCAAATAACTAAGAAAAGAAATACAACAGCAAAAGTGATGGTCAAGGAAACACAGAAATACCCACTGTGTGCTCAGCACTGAGGGCAGGGAGCTGAGAGACCACTTCCACCTAGTTGATAACTGGCAAGGAAGACTGTCATCATCCAGGACACTCAGACACAAAACATGGTTAAGCATTTCAAAATCAAGAGTAGACTGAAGAGTTCCCAGTTTCCCAAGGGTTAAGTTGAAGCACTGTGGGAAGGTATTTTAATTTGATTGCAGTCTTACACTACACTAAAAACAAGTCCTAAAACAAAGGGAAAGTCTTGAGTGTCTTAAATGTTTTAGTAACAACTTAGTATTTAAGACAAATACAATGCCCTGCAACACTGCAGTTACGACAGGGGCTGGAGGGATAAACCTTCATGGGTAGAACTTGAGATGGCCTAACACTGCCACATGTTTCTGGCTTTGTAGGGACCGCTGTCTCCTTTTCAAACTTGCCAGCGCATCTCTCTGACCACATATATGACTGTATGGAGATGTTATCTGGGTTTATGACTGTAAATGGGACGCCTGGTCTCACCTTCCTATCCTATACCATCACTACTGCAGCTTAACCAAGTAGCCAATCTTTCTTTTAACTTTTAATTTCTTTCCTTTTCTTAAAAGTGGCCATGATTTGGGGTATTCTATCAAAGCTAAGGCATTTTTTTGTCTGAATAAATTTAAACTTTATTTAAAATCTCTTTTCTTCCTTTTACTTGTAAAAGCTGTAGCTAGTACTGCTTTCTGGCACTGAGGACAAGATATGAGACTCAGGACCACTAGGCTCTCTAGCACCCCCTGACCCACTGACAGTCCTCACCAGCCTGACTGCATTCACAGAGCTACGATGAGATTATTAACTATAAAATACATCCTGGGATTTCTGGTTTCCATTATATTTACTTAATCTCTCTGGGCTTAAAAACATCAATGACAAGCTCTCTTCTAGGGTTTACACACTATGTTATGTAAAATCAGAATATTCTACCGTAAAAATATTAAATTCTCAAAGCACAAAATTCTTTCAAAGTTACATCTCTAGAAGTTAGCAAATATTTACTGTTAACCAAAAAAATTCATACAGGCAGCATATTTAGGGGAAATATTTTTGAAAGGAGAAATATCATGAATTTTAGTTACTTACTATCCTAAAAACTGTTGGGAATTATAATAAATACTACAATCATTAGTAACTCACATAGAGCAAGACTTCTGTGGTCCTTTATACTTTCTTGATTTGCAATGGCTAATTTTGAAAAGTATACCAGCTACTTCAATTTTAAGTGCTAAAATAATCTTCCTTCTCAAACTCTTAATTTATACATGGCAGTTCCATTTTACAGGGACTCACTGTACAGCCCAGTCTGGTCTTGAACTCACAATCCTCCTACCTTGGCTCCCTGAGTGCAGGAACCCTCAATGTAATCCACCACAGCCAGCTATATTACAGTTCTTTAAAAATACCTGGTCTTAATTTTTACAAAGTTCTATCAGAAATTGTGTACAAAAAGATTCCCTAAAATTCTTTTCACATTAAGAATAACCCTACTACAAGAACAAGTTCAAATCAGAAAGGCCAATTTTATTCCACTGTTGGTAACACAGCTCAGCTGAACTCAAACTTGGAAAACAAGCATATCATAGACACCTAGAACTTACAATACCCACCAAAAAAGGTTAACACTGTTTATAGTTAGGGCTTTCCCACATTAACTAACAAAAATGTACAGAAAAGCAATTCTCACAAGAAATAAGACCAACAACAAGTGTGAATTCAGTCAAAGTATGTGACACATGTGCGTGACAATTACACCTTTATGGCACCCGTCCTAGCATGAATATATGCTCAAAAGAATTTGCTGACTGACCAATGACTATGAAAACACCAATCGGTGCTAATGACAGAAACATAAATTTCAGAAGGAAGGTTTTGCCTAGCGTGCTGAAGATGCAGAGTAATAAACTCTAAGCTGCCTAGGGTGGGTCTCATGGAGCTTCACAGTCTGCTGCAAGCCATCTCTGGGTGAAAGTACTAAGGACTGCTTAGCCTTCTTTGGGGGACTAGCAATAGCCTCAAACTTTTCCACAGACAATGCATAACTCCTTTCAACTAAAAAAAATTAATGAAAATAGAGCATCAGAAACATTTATATATAACATGCAAAAAACAACAACAACAACAACAACAACAACAAACAAAATACCTCAAAAAGGAAAAAAGTAGCTGGGTATGACGGCCTACTCCTGGGATCCTAGCACTTAAGTGAACACAAGAGATGGAGGCAAACCTCTCCGCTGTACCAACCTGATACCCTGTCTCAGAGAAATGAAAAGAGGGTGAAGGGAAGGAGGGAGAGGAAGGAGGAACGAGTGAAAACAAGGTTGTAACCAGAAGACTCTAAATGTCAAAGCTTGCCGTGTAAAACAAGTCTGCCAGTCAAGCTAATGAGGAGCTGACAACTTTTACTTCCTCCATCAGGTTGTTATCTGCTTATTAGAGATATACAGAGGCATTTAAATACCAATTGCCCATTTTGCTTTAGAATAAGACTGAAGGGTTAAAAAGGACCATGACTGGTCACAGAGAAACTTATGAAAAGACTAGAAGATGACTTTGAAATCTTTCATCAGAAAGGTCTCTTTTTGAACAGTTGTTTTAAAAGACTGATTGGTCTACACAATTAAAATACATAAAGTTATAATTTACAAACTCAAGCCAAACATGTTGGAGCCTTCCAAAAAACACTGGAATCTTAGCGCATGCAGCATCATGTGAACAATATTTAGAGGCAGTCTTCAGCTTCACAAAAACCTATTACTTTTATAGAAACTGTAAAATTTGCCGGGCAGTGGTGGCACACGCCTTTAATCCCAGCACTCAGGAGGCAGAGGCAGGCAGATCTTTGTGAGTTCGAGACCAGCCTGGTCTACAAGAGCTAGTTCCAGGACAGGCTCCAAAGCTAGAGAAACCCTGTCTCGAAAAACCAAAAAAAAAGAAATTGTAAAATTCATTTACTGGTTGGAGACACACATGCCATGCAGTACGTGTGGAGGTCAGAGGACAACTTGACAGAGCTGGTTCTTTCCTTCCACTTTTGTGGGTTCTGGGGATCAAACAGGTTCTCGGGCTTGATGTCAAGTGCCTTTACCTGCTGAGCCTCCAAAAGCTGTTAATTCTAAGTGTATAACAGATAACTTATTGTATTTGTCCAATTCTAGAAAGGTGCGAGCATGGAAGACACA
Organism: Bramus lutescens; assembly: GCA_001685075.1. Classification (NCBI taxonomy): domain Eukaryota; kingdom Metazoa; phylum Chordata; class Mammalia; order Rodentia; family Cricetidae; genus Bramus; species Bramus lutescens. Next base: position 61,539 of record LOEQ01001271.1, read on the forward strand.
GAGAGAGAGAGAGAGAGAGAGAGAGAGAGAGAGAGAGAGAGAGAGAAATCAGTTACTGAAAGGTGATTATAAACAGACTCACAAGACATAACAGACACTTTCCGCCCAACATCTTCGCACACCTCCATCGCTGCAGGCATCCGCCTACTGCAATATGCCAACTTTCTGCCTTCGACATTGCACACATTAAACCATCAGGTAATCTAATAGCCTCTCAAGCAACAAACAAAACAAAGCAGAAAAGAGCCAGCTACCAAGGTACACATCTGTAATCATAAAGTTTGAGAGGTGGAGGCAGAAGGACCAGGAGTTCAAGGTCATCCTTAGCTACAAAGTGAGTTTAAGGCCAGCCTGGGTTATAAGAGGCAATGTCATTGTCTGTCTGTCTGTCTCTCTCTCTCTCACACACACACATACACACACACTGAACATCATAACAAACTAAACAAACAATAATCAAATCTGATTGTACACCCCCCCAAAAAAAAGGTTGCTGGATACTGAAGAAAGAACATTAATTGCCTCTCACAAAGCAAAACGAAACCATTCACTGTATAGGCAATTTTATCCCCTGAGAAAATGGGGCTCATGTCACCCTATGTCAGGACTTTCATGAAATTTAAATCAACGGAAGGTTTCAGAAAAGCCTTTACACCATCAAGTTTTTGAGCTACTGACATACATCTTCATGCTTAAACTTTGAATAAAACTTCTCAAATTCTTAGGCTGAAGAGTTAGTTCAGTGGCTGACATCACTTGTTCTTGTAAAGGACCCACGTCTTATTCCCAGCATCCACATGGAGGCTCACTACCTCCTCAGGCACCGGGACACTTGTACACCCAAGATAATAAAAATGAATCTGAAGTAAAATTTTATTAATATGAAAATAAAAAATTAAATTTAAAAAGCCCAAATTGTCTACAAATGAGGCTGCCATTGCTCTGAGCAGTTTCCGTGAATGCACTCAGCCTCTGGGTCTTCTGCCGCAACTCTTACAACTTGTGAAAAGCTTTAGCCTCTTTTATTGCTAAGAAATACTACACTGCAAAATTGACAAAAAAATCTTTTCCTATCCAAATCTGCCAGGTCAACCAAGAGTTACTTTAATAAGTTCATGAAAAGTGTGCTCCGAAACTATCCTTAAAAAGAGCTCTGTGCTCTTTATATGTATACAGCATCTGTTTCTGATCTACATTCATGGGTGTTTTTGAGAGGGTGACTATTTCAAATAGAAAACCCTAATTTTTCCTTATTACGCTGCAAATTATCAATACATCCTGACTTATTTTCAGAGCGATATTTCTTTGGTGACACTCCACAAATCAACAGAAAATGTCCTTCATAAAACTTGACAACCCTGACTTTAGAAGAGGCTGCCTACTCTTGAACACTGACCAGGCTGTGTGCTCAAATCTTGGTATGACAGCTATTGACAAAACCACCATAGCTAGCTGGGTGTTTCCAAACTATTAAACTGAGTAGTTACTGATGCTGACTGATTAATTAATGTTCTTATCTGTTAAATTATCTGTCTGGGTTTACAAGGAAGAGAACAGGCTATTTCTTTTACTAAAGACTCTGTATAGAGTTCATAGCACTGCAGTCCAAGCATTCTTGTGGACTCTGGGTCAGGCTAGGAATTCCCACAACATTCTCCTCAGAGGCGGTAACTCTTCCCCATCATCAGACTCATCCAGTGTACCTGTCAAACTCAGCTTCTGGGACACAGTATGCCTGCACACTCATCTACCTTTCTGGAAGGAAAGGAAGAATGCTTAGTAAAATCCCAACCACACCCAACAAGTGGAACACTGAAGTCAAATTTAGAGTCTATAGACACTCGAGACGAAGGTTGGAGAGTAGTACACAACAGCATAGTGATGAACTGTCTAGGAGTTCAGAACACATTTACTGAGGAGTCACTGAATGATTGGGGGTGGGAGACTGTCCAGGCCTCTCCAAAAGCTTATAAATATATACCACAAAAATGGTCACACAGGAAGATGTGCTGGTACCAGCATAAACAATCAGTATCATGCTTAGTAGAAGCAAAGGCATGGAACATAGATTTCAGACCAACACAAAGAAGAACCAAGGGTTAGAGCTGTGAGAAAAAGGAGTGGTTACCTTATGAGGTAGTGGGCTCCCTGTCATTAGAAGGATTCAAGAATGCTGCATATCATATCCCCATCTTGGAGATTCACAATGCACATTAGCATATTAAAGGTTCTGAGAAGTCCTGCAGTAAAGAAACCTGTTTAACTTAGTTAAATGCAGCATTTCCCAAATTACTTGACCACAGAACCCTTTTCCCACCCCAGCCCCAGCCTTAGAAATATTTCTTCAGTTCCTGTGGAACCAGGGTTTCTCAAAACACATTCATTACAGAAAACAAAGGCCTGCATTTTTTTTTAAATGTAGTGTTCAGTGTGGACCTGAAGAAGTAACAACCTCTCAGGGATGAAAGCAAAGGTGGTGCAGGCCTTTAATCCCTGCAGAGGCAGGCAGAGCTCTGTGAGTTCAAGGACAGCCTGGTCTGCAAGAGCTAGTTCCAGGACAGGTTCCAAAGCTACAGAGAAATCCTGTCTTGAAAAACTTAAATAAACAAACAAACAAACAAATAAATAAAATAGATATGCAGGACAGAGGCTTATGATTCTGTAGCACCACAAGGTAAAGGGTCTTGATTATTACTTTATAAGGATTCATGAGGGAAAGGCAATAGAATTAAACGGTAGCAAAATCCAAGGTTCATTGGTTCAAATACTAGTTTCAAAATGTAGAGAGATAGTAGAAGGACCACAAAACCAAAAATTTGCTGGGTGTGGTGGTGGTGCATACCTTTAATCTCAGCACCCAGCAGACAAATCTGTATATTTGAGACCAGTCTATTCTATATAGCCAGCTCCAGACCAGCCAATACTACACAGTTACCTTGTCTCAAAAAAACAAAACCAAACATCTGCTCTAACTATTCTACACACTACGTTAATTGCTATTTTAAGGTCAGGGGTTTTTGTTTTTTGTTTTTTAATGCAGTCATACATTAGAGAATTACACAATTGTAGCTTGATTTTTTTTCAAAGTACATGCTCTCCAGATAAAGTTTATATCAGAGACGTAGTACATCAGATCACCCAGTGCAATCTAGGATCCTGAATTAAGAATCCAAAAATTGAGTAAGTATGGTAAGTTATAAGCTGTTAAAAGTCTATGAAAGTAGCTATCAAGAAAAACGTGTTTGCCCCCTCTCTTCTTTTAAAAATTATACAAAACAACACAGACTAAAAAACAATCTCAAACTTAAAGCCAATCTAATGTTAAGTGTAAAAATACAGACATCAAGAGGCTCCAACTTCAAGGTGAGGACTTCATGGCTACAGTAACCTGGCCAGTCTATGTATTGCGGGACCTCAAATTTAACAGTGCAGGAATACAAAATACAACTGGAATATGAACTTCTCTTTCCTGACTTCCAATTCTCAGGCCTAACTACTGCATTAAGGGCATTTTGGCAATAGGACTTTCAAGTTTTAATGAGTTATCAAATTCAGGAGCATGCAAGTCTAGTGGAGTTATCAGAAAGAAACACAAATGAATTTAAGATACAGCTATGTGGACCTAAAAATTCACTTTCAGTGCAAACAGCAAAACCTTGTTTCAGGGAAGAAAGATTTTTTTGGAGGGAAAAAAAATCACAATATCACTTAATATCTGAATGAGTACAGCTAGAATCAGGCACACTATGTGTGCATACTAAAAGTACTTACCAATTTTGGGGAAACTGGCTCTCTGTCAGTTCTTTAATCCCCTGTAACAGAAGAAAAAAAAAACAGTGTTAAACTGCAGAGTCATAATGTCATCAAGAGCGAAAGACTCCAAGATTTCTAACTTTAAAGGAGATAAAACAAACAAAAAATACCAATTTCTAAAATTTAAAACCCAACAGTAAACAAGGAAGAAACGAGTAGTTTTTACAGCAAAGAAGGAACTGAAGAGCAGTTAAGCCTCTGTTTTAACACAGCTTTTCAAGACCAGGAAGAATAAGTACGGATGACCCTTGAAGGCACTGCTAAGGGCATAGACATCCTGAGTCAAAAATTAAAGCACAAATTTTGGTTCCTCAAAAACTTAACTATGACCATTGAGTTGTCAACAGGAAACCTCACCAATAAAATTAAGTTATTAACTGATATTCTTTGCTTTTCAGGTAACATACAAAACACAGTGAAAAGTGAGTGATAACCCCAGATAACCCACGCACAGCAAACAGCACACTGCCATATTTTCCACATATAGTTACACACCTGAGCTCAGGACCACACGTGGAAAGCAACAAGACGGACTGTAAGCCACAAACAGGCAATGGTTCTTCTCTGCCACATTCATAACCAATGATAAAGCCAAAAAGAAAAATCTAAGTTTTGGTATCCTGACCTAGTATCAGGGAACTAAGATTCAAATGGAGCCCTTAGCATTTTGAGCATTAAACTATGGAAACTCCATGACATGCTGTGTCTCAATTATGCCTAAACACACTTGCTGACCTATGTTACTCCAAGAGTATTTTAAAGATCCTGTCTCTCAGATGAGACATTTTTGTTAAGCCTGTTAACAAAAACAGTTTAAAAAATATACAGTAAAGTTATTTAAAGGCCCCTGATTCAATCTATAGTTACTTCCAAAAGAAACTGACCTGGCTATTCTTTCCTTCTTCTTTTCTGGTTGTTGTTGTTGTTTGTTTTGTTTTTGTTTAAGACAAGGTCTCTCTTCATATTCCTGACAGTGATAAAACTCACTATGCAGACCAGGCCAACCTCAAACTCTCAAGAGACCCACCTGCCTCTGACTCCTGAGTATTGAGATTAAAAGTGTGCAGCAATGCACCCAGCTCCTCCTTTTTCTCTGACTACAGTTCTTCAGTTCTTTTCAAAGTTCACAGGAGTATCTCTAAATAGCTTTTTTTTTTCTTTTTTTTGGTTTTTCGAAACAGGGTTTCTCTGTGGCTTTGGAGCCTGTCCTGGAACTAGACTAGGCTGGCCTCGAACTCACAGAGATCTGCTGCCTCTTCCTCCCAAGTGCTGGGATTAAAGGCATGCACCCCTACCACCCGGCTAAATAGCTATTTTAATCACAGAGATTAGAATGAATTCCCAACCACAAGAAAAATTGTGCAATAAATCTGTCGAATAATGCAGCTACTAAAAACTAGACTCAAAGTGTCTTCCTGCTTCTTATGACTCTCTCTGCCACGGATGGAAAACTTTGCATCATGGTTGACCTCTACTAACTGGATTTAGGGCCAACTGGTGCAATTTACAAAAACAGTTTCACATACGCAGATATTCTAAGTCTCTACAGATTGTTTTTCAGGTGTATCCCACATGCAGCGTAAATTCTTAACAATCTATTCCAAAAGAGTGCTGAGACTCTTTTTAGAGATGAGTTTTGTGCTGTTTGAGTACTAGTGAAGTCTCATTAAAAATTATACTCATCAGGCAGTGGTGGCGCACATCTTTAATCCCAGCACTCAGTAGGCAGAGGCAGGCAGATTCTACAGTCTGGTCTACACAATGAGTTCCAGGACAGCCAAAGGAGGTTACACAGAGAAACCTGTATTGAAAAACAAAACAAAAACAACAAAACAAGTAGGAAAGAAAACAGAAATTATACTCATTTATGACAGGATTTAAAATCTAAGACACATTTTTTTCCTCATCCTTTTTTGTTTGTTGTGTTCTTTAACAAGCTTTTAAATACCTTTATCCTCTAAATCCTACATTGTCTTTGCTGTCTTCAGCAACTAAAAGCTATCTTGGTAACCACTTTTTTTTTCTTTTTTAAATAAAATTTCTTCAACTTTGTGACTTAATGATAGTTAGTTTTTGTGATTATTGCCTCTCGACTTCTAAAATCCTTTCAAATAATATACAACTGGACCCACAAAAAAGTAGATTCTCATTATTTCAGTAACTATAGTATAGAGTCCATAGTGTTGCTCAGAAGATGCCCAATGCAGTGGCAGGCTTACAATGAGCGCTCAATAAATGGTCAAGTCCAGGGATTGGTTGAATGGAAACAGACTGTTGCAGGGTCATCCTCCCAGTTCCCCAACTTTCTTGTTAGATAACTCCTTATACATCAGTCTCCCGCTGTATTAACTAGTTAGATGGATAAGTTTTTATCTACACCATTCATCAAGAAGTAAGATAGATAAAACTATTTTAAAATATAATGAAAACAGAAAGACTGAACAATTGAACTAAACAATTAAGAACTTGTGTTCATTTGAAACACAAAATGAAACACCATGTAATGAATGCATGAAGACCAGCAAGGTAGTTCAGTTGGTCAAAGTGCTTAGAGCCAACACTGATAACTGAGTTTGATCCCCAGGACTTACACTGTAAAAGTCACATATTGGATGATTCCTGCGAATCTTCCTTTGGCTCTCATGTCCACACACATAAATGAATAAATGCAATAAATTTTTAAAAGAATGACTGAAAAGGTAAGCTGAAGAACTAAGAGATAATTATATATATATATATAATTTAAAAATACATATACCCAGAATATATAAAATCCATTGATACTCAAACATGATCAGGACAGGATGGTTTTAACATCTATTTAATACAGTATCGAGAAAAGTCTAATGACATAAACTCTTCTGAGAAGTCAGCAGAAAGACAGTACAATGTATGCATGTGTATCTATTGCCCAAGCCTTTTCTCCAAAACTCAGTGGCAGATCCAATCTTAAGTCAATAAAGAGAAAATCATGAAGTCATAAGATCATGAAACTGATTATAAATTGCTTATAAGGAATACAGAAACCACACAGGAATGCAAAGTCTAAGAGACATTTCACAAAGGCCACTCAGCTGGTGGGTTAAGGAGAAAAGATCTCGCAGGCCTGGGGCCCCAGTGACTGCGTGGACTCCTCCACCAGATGTCACTTTCACTGAAGCAGCAAGAACTCCATTGCTCTTCTAAGAAATGAGCAAAAATAAACATGGAGAAATCGTTTCAGCAAAGTTTTAGAGAGAAAAAAAAATCACATGTAAGCTACTTAGGGCAAGTTTTAGAATTCAGTATCCTTTATGCTTAAGGATACCCACAAGTGGGCTTCAGAAGGCTACCACCTGTAACAGATTCTGTATGCGTGAGCAGAGGTGTAGCTTCAGGGAAGAGGGTCCACAGCATCAATCAGACCCGCAAGGAGACTCAGACACCCAAGAGCAAATACTTTCAGACTACCATCTTAAACATCAACACTTGAAGGCTTTCTTCTGAAGACTGATTGTTAAATTGACTACCAAATGGAAAGCAGCCAAAAAAGAAAAGATTTCTTTTCTATAATTTAGTGATACTGAGCAGCAGAATGGAAGAGTGACATGTAAGTCTGCACTTTTTACACTATCCATGTGTAGAATGTACTCACGTCTCAAGTCTCATTTCCTCACCTCAAGATGATAGGGTCTGTCCATTTCTCACCACATTCCATACTTAGAACTGAGGTCTTTCAAAACCTTAATTAAATTTGCTTAAATATTTTAAATATGAATTTCTTCTTGAAAAAATACACTCAAGAGCTGGACATGGAGACTGTCCATGTGCCTGCAATCTTAGCAACTAGTAGGCAGCTAAGACAGGTGGATTCAGAGTTCAAGAAGAGCCACACAGTGAAACCTGGGCTACACAGTGCTTCAACTAAGTGAACAAAATGGCATTCAAAATACTTGTTAGAGTAAATACATTATTTTTTGCTTTTACAGATGAATATTATTTTGCTAACATAAATTCACACAATTTTTTTTCTTTATAAACTTGCCCTCTACAGAACTTCACAGGCAGCTAGCTACCTTAATAGAGCAGGCAAAGAATCAAGTCATTCAGATTTCTGGTATGGTTATAAAATTTAAAACATTATCAATAATTCAAGATTAATAGCCACTTCTTAAGTACCTTTTGTAAAGCATCTTAAGAGCTTTGCACCTAATCTACATTAAATAAACAAATTTGCAGAGAAAATTTTAACACTAGATCATGTTTTAAATTAGGCTAAAATTTACTATGTCCACTACAAATTTCCAACAATTAAGTTTATAGCCTGTGCTCAATTATAAATTTTGATCAGGGACTAGAATAACAGAGGTAACTGTTATTCAAAAATACTTTGAAATGTCACCTCACCTAGGAGATTTTGTCTCTCTTCTTACCTCATGATACCTGATAGTCTTCCAATAGCTAAGCCATATAAAGGTTTTACAGCTGTCTGTCCTTCCTAACTCCTAACAGAAAGTACATTAAGTTTTAAATAGCCAGGCAGTGGTGGCACACCCCTTTAATTCCAGCACTTGGGAGACAGAGGCAGGAGGGTATCTGTGAGTTTGAAGCCAGCCTGTTCTACAAAGTGAGTTCCAGGACAGCCAGGACTATTTCACAGAGAAAAAAAAAAAGGAAAGGAAGAACATTAAGTTTGTAATAAATGTAAACACACATAAATGATTGAAAGAAAAAGCAGAATTCCACTTGATGGTAAGTCCTTTAGGCCTCCTAGCTCCGTGCCCACCCTTCAACACTTGGCACAGAGGTATCTTAAGCTCTATAGACACAAAATTAAACTCCTGACCCCCTTACCTCCGGCCTTCTCCTCAGCCATTGGCATCTCCATAATGGAAACCCCAGTGTCTCAGCAGAAGCACTCGAAAGTTATTCAGAATCCTGTCATAGCCCACATCCAATACAACAACTAGCAATGCTGCCTCTACCTTCAGAATGTTACCTACTTTGACCAGTTGTCTCAGCTCCACTACCACTTCCTTGGTCCGACTCACCAGTGTCATTTGACCTCGATTAATGTCACAGCCTCCTCACTGCTCTCCCCATTTCTACCCTAGCATTACTACAAGTTATTCTCTCAACAACTTTTCAAAATCCAAGACACTGTTGCCCTTCAACTTAGAATCCTTCAGCGGCTCGGAATCAAACTAGGAGAGAAAGCTAGAGTCCTCTGACAGTAGCTCACAAGCACCAAGTGACCTGGGCTCTGCTACCTCAGCCTCCTGCCTCCACAGGCTCAGCCTGCCCCTACAATATTGCTTTCTTGTCCAAGCTGCACTCCCTGTTCAGGGCTCTCCTACTTCTTTTTCCTACTAGTCAGCACACTTTCTTCCTCCAAGTTTCATCATAGCTCACTCCTGAAAGTCATGAAATCTACCAAAGTTCTAGAGAACACTAACATAAAGGCTAAAACTAAAAGTTATGTCATCATAACTGCCCCTCCCCCATCCTCATGTTCTTTCTTATACCAACCAAGCATATCCTTTCACCATCTAACTATGCAAATCTCATTCAGAAACCAGAGTCCAGACAGAGTCCAGATAAAGACTCACAGGTTGACAGAGACCTTCCCTTCCATCCTTACTTCTAGTCACTGTTTCTTTTAACTCCCACAATATTTATCACCTTTCTCGATTGTTTTTCTTTCATTTCTGGTGCTAGAAACAGAATACAGGACCTTGAACTTCCTAGGCAAGTGCTGTACCTTTGAGTTCCATCTCTAGGCCCTGCCATTTTAAAATTTAACCACACACTACCTATGTTATAATCTATATGACTTTATATCCCTAACATAAATACAAACACATACACACACAGGGAGACACACACACATATATGTATGCAGGCATGTGAACACACACAAACACACACACACACAGATAAGTATATCCAAACACATATACATGACACACACACAGGTGTACACACACGTGTAGAAATGATACCCTGTACATTACTTCTCAATCCTAAATTACAAGCATAAAGAGGAGCTGGAGAAATGGCTCAGCAGTTAAGAGCACTGGCTGCTTTTCCAGAGGTCCTGAGTTCAATTCCCAGCAACTACATGGTGGCTCACAACCATCCGTAATGAGATCTGGTACCCTCATCTGGCATAAAGGCATACATGCAGATAGAGCACTCATATACATAAAGTAAATAAACAAATCTTTAAAAAAATTAAAGCACAAATAAACTAATAAACATAGATTTGCTGGCCTTACCCTTAAAGCTTCTGGATTCAGAATATTTAATTTAAAGCCCAACACTTTGGCTTTTTCCCCTAGTTCTCCCAAAAGATCCTGATGGGCAGCCGAGTCAGAAAGCACTGCCTACCTAAAACACTGCCTACTCTACAGTACTCCCCTGCCTTTTGTGCCTTCAAAGCCTGAACTAGAAAGGACACTTCTGAGAGTCAATGCAACACTTTCATCTCATAGCACAGAGGCTAGCTAAAAACCCACAAAGATAATGGGCAACAAAGTACAGCCTAAACTCTAGACTCACTGCTTTCAATCTAAGAAATAAATCTTCTTTTAAATTAAATATACATAAACAAATGTCCTAAGAAACCCTAATTCACAGAAAAGTGTAGTGACCAGTGGTTAACACTTAACCAGTGGCTGCAGTGTCTAAGCTCTACGGTAGTCCACAGCAACTTCAATATGCTTTCAACATGACCTACACTAGCCAACTAAAGACTCAGAGCCCAGAGAGTGAGTGTGGAAATGCTTCTAAGTGATATACTAGTGATGATGATGATGACGACTTTTACCAAGTTCTCTTCAATATTCACAAAACTGCTATAATCACTTATTTGGGATTAAAGAAGTAGAAAGAATAAACAGAAAAGTCTTGTTTCATCACAGTACAAAAATCATTAAAAGTTTCTACAGCTCACAAGCTATAAATGTTTTGAGTCTAATCACAATGAAAACTTCTAATTACAGATCAGACTTAGTAATTCATTCCATATCCCAAGACAACTCAAACTCAATCTTAATAGTCAGTTAACCTCAAGATCAAAACTCTTGCCATCATCAACAAAAACAAGCAACACAAGGCATTATAAAAGAGCCTGGGCTTATCTTGGTATACAGGGACTTAGGCAAGTGCCTCCTATTAACACTAATGGGAGTTTGGAGCACAGACCATAAGCACCAAGGAGGGGGACGAATGCCCAGCTCTCTGCCACAGAGGCCCTGCTAACACACTAACTGTAACTCCTGGGAGTTCTTCTCTCAGAAATGGGGCAAGAGACCCAAATTCCTGTCTCTAAAGCACAATGACAATTCAAATAAAAGCCACCAAGGAAGGTCACTGGTAAACACCAGATTTTAAAAAGAGGAGGGGGGGGGCGCTACATTTAAAGGGAAAAAATGGCACTAAGGGAAAGTTACAAAATAATATGGATATGTACAGAAGGACGTGTGACTTTCTAGATATGAAGCATGTGACATGAAAATAAACTGGACAGGGTTAAGCAACCAAGGGTTTTGTTTTTTGATTAAGGCACAGTAATTTCAAACACAGTGAGAAGCTTAGCCAAAGAAATGTGCACACCATAAAAAACAAGAACTCGTCCCTGGAGGAGCCCCAGGTACATTACAGCCCTGTTTGTAAACAAGAAACCCTGCAGTCCTGAGAGTCAAAAAAAAAATCAGAGCCTCCCAGACAAATGGATAATGATCACAAGCTGCCAAGGACAGCCAAAGCAAACTAAATAAAAACATGAGCACCTTAACCTTATTGAGTGCCACCCTACCTTCCTCCCAGTGCAATACCGCTGAACTCACCAGGCTGGAAGATGAGCAGGTGCCTTTCAGGCTATGGAAAATTTAGTCTCTCTCTCTCTCTCCTCTCTCCCTCTCCCCTCCTTCTGCAGACACAAACACAAAGGGACTGATATGCTCTCAGTTGAAGGGCTTTAGAAAGGCAAGACTTTGGGATGGGTTAGGAAACTAAGAGCAGGCCTTACTGAAGTAGTGAGGTCAAAACCGAGACTTTTCCCAAATCCAAAGATTAAAAGAAGGGACATTTATTTTAGCTCACAGGCACTGGTAACAACCCACTTTCTAAGAAAGAGAAAGAAATTAAGATCTTTCCTGCGTCTGTCTCCAGAGAAAATCAGAATCTTTTTACCTACGTTGAGCAACATACACAGAGCCCTGACTTAGGCCTAAACACTAAAGCTGGTTCCTGTGCGATTTACTTCTAAAAACTTTGTATAGTCAACATACTGATTCTTTACCATCACTCTTGTACAAATGAACATTCATCATCTCTGTACTCTGAGACGTGCTGATGAAAAATTGAAACTATTACTATAGGCTAGGATTCTTAACTTTTGAAACAAAAGTACCAAGAAGCAGAAGTGTGAAGCATACAGCTTCTATCCTGCTAAGCAGTCCTAAAACTTGAAAGTGAAAGCAATACAGACCTCAAAAGAAGTTGTTTGCTTGATGGTAACGCTAGCCTTTAAAACCAAAAATATGTTCTGTTACAGAAGACTGAAATAAGGGCTTCCATTAACCTTGTTTTAAAAAAAAAAATCCCATGAGCATGAATGTTTTTTTTTCCTAAGTCTCTTCATCAGAGCAGCATGGGGCCCCATTAGGCACCCTATTTTACTTCTACCTTATAAATAACGCTAGCTGTTCACGATTTCCATGGAAACCAAGTACAGAGAAAACCACTTAAATGAATACCGGTTAAAGGAATAAGTTTTATTTGAGAAAGGTTTTTGCGGCTCTAGATGAACTCTATTGGGGAATACTACAAAGTCTTCTTAAGTATAATTTTTAAAAAATATATCTTTGGTGTAGAGGGAGCTTATTAAAGGTCCTGTTAAGTAAGTACGCTTCTTGCTCTAAACTAAATATGCCAAACAACATCATAACATTAAAGATGCATTTTCTATGTACTGCACAGGGGGTTTCAATGCACAACTTGCACTGACTAGACTTCTTCATGCATTGGGGTAGAATAATTACCCCTCTGGGTCTAATTTAAACTAATAAAATGAAAGAAATTCAGTAAGGCTAGCATCACCTTTACTGACTGTAATGAATGGGTCCCACACTGCGGGGGCACGTGCAACTTATTGCTCCAGAGAGGAGCAGACAGAGAACTGATAACTAAGCTGCTCACCACTGGTACCTGGTCTAAGGTCAACAGTACAAACTTCTGCCTCACCAAACTACAAGTTACAACAGGAACACCTCAACAAATTATCAGTCTGCATACAAACACAACGCTCACAGGGAAGCGCATAAGACTGGGCGATGTACAACTCTGTCATACAGTACTCTCTACATGCTAAAAATGACAATTACAGGTGTCAAATACAAAGTCACCAATAGCCAAGAGTATATAAAATAAAATGCAACCTGTAAGAAGAATAAATTTAAAATTATCAGAGTTTCTAAAGGTCTGGGGATGTAGCTCAGTTGGTAACACACGACCTGGTTCACTGGCCAGTACCACATGAGCGGGCACACCTGAAATTCTAACACCCAGGGTGTGGAGACAAGACAGGAAGTTTTTGAGTGCAGTGGTGCACAACTTTAATCCCAGCACTCTTGAGGCAGAAACCAGCAGGTCTCTGTGAGTTCAAGGTTATCCTACCATACATATCCAACTTGAGGTTAGCTTAAATAAATGATATCTTTTCTCAGAAGAAAAGAAAAAAAAATTAAGAGTCTTGAAGAATTTCTAAAGAATGAAAAGGGTAAGAAAAGTTCAAATCTTTCCCGCAGGAATGGTCCTTCATTAAGCTAGTGGTGGCTTAAACATCTTCCTAAGATGAAAGGCAGCTGAGAGCCATAGAAGGCGTTGCCAACACTAGACTTAACAAGGAGAACAGTCTTCCTTGGAGAGTATCAATACATGTATAAGTTACATGTTTTGAAAACATTTCTTTCTTGGCACATTATTTTTTATTTGCTTTTCACATTTACATAGGGAGGGTTGGAGATGTCCATATCACAGCAGTGGAAGTTAAGAGGTCAGCTTTCAGGGGTGGTTTCTAGTAATCACACACAGCAAAACACAGGTCATCAGGCTTGGTGGCAAGTACCTCACTGGCTAAGCCATCTCACTGGCCCTCTTGGTATACACACTATAAAGAGTGGCAAAATTTTGGTGACTGTTGAAGTTGGGTAACAGATACATGGCAATTTTTTTTTAACATTTTCACACTCTTTCATAAGATTTTAAACTTCTATAATTTTTTTAATGCTGTAAAGGGGTTTGTCTCAAATGTTTTTATTTGTGCATCATTGAGTAACAGAAGAAAATTCTCGTGTACTTTGTATACTAATCTTAAAACTTACTTTAAAAAAAAAGTCAGGTCACCATGCTTAGGGAATGGCTAGACCACCATGCCTATACAGGCAGCAAATGAGAGGAGGGAGTAGGAGGACATGAAACTAGGGGACAGGCAGCTAGAAAGTAAACAGGTAGATCCTGGAAGAGTGGGCAGTGACTATTAAGATAGCCAGGTGTGGTGGCTATCTTAACCCGAGCACTGGAAAGGCATGGGCTGGCAAATCTTTTTTAAATTTTATTTATTTATTATTTATACAGTGTTCTGTCTGCATGCCAGAAGAGGAAACCAGATCGAATTACAGATGGTTGTGAGCCACCATATGGTTGCTGGGACTTGAACTCAGGACCTTTGAAGAGCAGCCAGTGCTCTTAATCTCTGAGCCATCTCTCCAGCCCCCGTGGGCTGCCAAATCTGTTATGAATTCAAGAATTCCAGTACAGTTAGGACTACACAGTGAAACCCTGTCTCAAAAAATAAATAAACAAATACATATATGCATGTATAAAATTCTTAAAGAATAAAATTACTACCTTTTTTTTAAAAACTCTCATATAGACCTTAGAGCCATGATTGTCAACCTGGTTTCTGCGACCCCCTTTGGCAAGTGAATATGAGTTGTAACAGTAGCAAAATTACAGTGATGAAGTAGCAACAAAAATTATTTTATGGTTGGGATCACTACAACATGAGGAACTGTATTACAAGGTTGCAGCATTAGGAAAGTTGAGAACCACTGCCTTAGAAGCTACTGAATTCATATCCAACATAATCATTAACTTAAGTAATCACAATTAATTTCCAAATTTTAGGGACTAGAGAGATGGCTCCAAGGCTAAGAGCACTGGCTGCTCTTCCAGAGGACCCAGGTTCAATTCCCAAACTTACATGGTGGCTCACAATCACCTACAACTTTATTTCCAGGGGATCCAATTCCCTTTTTTGGCCTCCCTGAGCACAAGGCTCACAAATGGTATACATGTAGGCAAAACACCCATACATATAAAATAATAAAATGAAATTTTCAAATTTTACTTTTCCAGCTGAACAATATAGTTTATAATTCAGGTTGGGTGTAGTAGTGCCCACCTTTAATCCCAACACTCAGTGCAGAGGCAAGCGGATCTCTGTGGTTTGAGGTCAGCCTGGTCTACAGAGTGAGTTCCAGGACAGCCAAGGTTATACAGAGAAACCCTGTCTCAAAAAACAAAAATAAAAAAAATTTTTTCAAAAAACCATTAGCTATTTGGCAGCTATCAACTAATGAACCATAAGTTACCAATGCACAATAATAAGGCAACATAAGCCTAGTTTGCATTTTGTGAACCAAAACAACTATAACTTCTATATTAGTAAGAGAAATACTTGCAAAATCAGTAGCATTAAAAATGTCTCTTTTTTTCTCCTATTAGGTGTCTAGCACTAGAGAGCAATCTAATACATTAAAGTCTTTTTGAAGCAGCATGACTGTCCTGAACCTCACCCCCTACCAGAAATGAAGCAATCTCTGAGGTAAAAAGTTTTTTGAGATAGTTTCTCTGCATTAGTTAGCCTTGGCTGTCCTGGAACTCACTATGTAAACTAGGCTGGCCTCCAACTCACAGAGACCTGCCTCTGCCTCTGCCTCCTGAGATTAAGGGTGTGCCCTACTATGCCCAGTTTTAAGGTCTTTTTCCGTTCTCTCCCTTTGTTCAAACTTAGAATGGTTCGCCAATATTCAGTTACTTTGCAAATAATTTTGAGTTACTTATCCAAAGCCCAGTTGAGGGCTGAACTTGGGGAATGGAATTTCACAAACTACCACAGCTTTAAGGTTGTGATAATGGCTTTCTACTTAAAAAACTAGCAATTACAACAGTATTTTGTTTTCAGAAGAAAAAGAAATAAAAATGATGGCTTTGGAGAGGCAATGGAAGTCAATAGGAAGGAAATAGGGACAAGGGGCACAGAAACACTGTGTGAGGAGTGCAGGCCTAAGCAGCACCTGATCTGGTATGGTCAGAGCAGATGCTCACCCAACACAGGTGACACCAATCTCTATAAATTAAGCAAGAGAAAAACTGTTCTGAAAGCATCAACCACAGTTGCATATAGAGTCTATTTGTAATCTGTATATTTATTAAAATGAAATTCACTTTTAAAATGTCCAGTGTCTAAAATTTTCACTCAACCCTGTGAAACAACTTCCAGACACCCTGCATATGGCTCAAGTAAGGAAACAACACACCG
The DNA here is from genome assembly GCA_001685075.1 of Bramus lutescens. Lineage (NCBI taxonomy): Eukaryota > Metazoa > Chordata > Mammalia > Rodentia > Cricetidae > Bramus > Bramus lutescens. The sequence continues at coordinate 77,941 of LOEQ01001271.1, forward strand.
AGATTGGGCTGTAGCACAGTGGAATAGCATTAGTCTAGAAAGCATAAGACCCGGAGATAAAAATCTTAAGGATAGCAAAAGGAAACACCTGAATATGGTTCAGGGGTAAAACACTTACCTAGCAGGTCCCACGACTGGGTGCTATCCCAACCACCTGCCCCCCCTAAAACAAAATAGGGCTGGTGAGGTGGCTCAGAGGGTACCAAGCCTGCCAATCTGAGTTCAATCCCCAGAACCCACATGGTAGATGAAAAGAAGTGACCCCCCCCAACTGTCTTCTCATCTGCCATGTTATGGCATGCAAGTAAACATACATATGTACACACAAAAACCAAAAATTAAGACTTACTTTATGCTAATTTTAAAGCTATAGAACTTTACTTACTTGTTTACTATAAAGTGATACTGTAATTTTTTTTAATGAAAGACACTATATACCTTCTAGAATACTGCTTAATTTTTAAAATACCTCTTGGGCAAAAGTATAGCACTGTGTTGGAACAAACTTGAAATTTCTATTCAGAAAGCAAAAACAATGTTTTAGGGATGCAGACAAAATAAAATATAGTAAACACACTGACTCACCTACCAAGCGTTCATCAGATGGTACAGCTGGGTAATGAGAACAGAACAATGGGTGCTGTTAGGTTACTTGAACTCACATGCTTGTAAGCAGATTACACACATATTCAGGTGTCTGCATAAGCTACTACAAATTACACTTGCTGAATCCCGGAGGGATTGCGCATCACCAATGTTTGAGATACAAATCAATGAAATAAAAATCTGTTCCATACTTAATCTTTTTCCCTTCTTCAATTACTAGGACTGGGGAGAAGACAGGCATGCAAACATTCTAATATAGTAAACTCAATTCTCCACTAAAAAATAAAAACCCTTAATTCTGAGGTCACTGTGGCTTTTCTGATGGTCAACCTGTCACCATCCTGCTGCTAGGCCTGGCATAGGCAGTTTACGACAGTTGCAGAAAGAAAAAGAACATAACAAGCAGCATAAGACCAGATACCAGATGAAAAGGGATCTCACAAAGGCAAACGCCCCAGTGAGAAAGCAAACAGACTATGCCTGTCACTCCTAGAAGGCACTTGTGTAGTCTTTCACACAGCCAGATCCACAGCTCTTCCTGTCAGGTCTTCCCCCTGAGTGGACATTAAGGGCTGAAGACATAACTGGTCAACTCCAACAGATTGACTGCTGATTAGCACCTTAGAATAGTCTACTCTTGACTTGATGTTAAGTGATGCTGAGGGGACCACTATAAACTCCATCATGATCATGCTGCTGGTCTCTGGTTGCTAGGGGGCAGAGAAGAGGCTTATAGCACTACTAGTTTTAATAAAGTACTCTGAAATATTTTTTACAAGATTCAGTTAAAATTAACATATTCCCATGTATTTCTATTTCTCCCAGGAGTATTCATAAATAAGAAGTCATTAAATACACTTTTTATGATGTATCATTTTTTCCAAAAGAGCATTTTTTGGGAGGGAGGTACTGCTTCCCAGCTACAGTGTTCCATATTAATACTGTTCCCACAAACTTTTAGCCAGACTATATCAACAACAATAATGCATTGTTTACTGAGTGTCTTGAGATGCCCTCATTCTTTTTCTTCACATGAATCCTAGGGAGGTTGCTATTACTACACCTGTACCAAAGAAACTTAAGTCCACTTGACCAGTACAGTAGACTGTATGTGGCAGGTACCAGATACATCTTTACATAGTTTAAATAGTCAAAAATTAAACATTCACCTTTTAAGTAGTTGTACCGAAATTCTTACAGGGCAAGCCACAAGGCCCGGGGGAGCGCAACAAACACCATGTAGTATTTACTAAACTTATCCAGCACTTCCCTAGTTTACAGTTCATTTACTTAAGCTTCAAAACAGCCTCGGAAGGAGAGTGTTATCTATGCACACTTTGCAGATGAAGAAACTGAGGCAGGTGCGGAAGTAAACTGGCCACGGTCATAAGCTGACACACAGCAAAGCCAAGACTCAAGCCTGTTGCATACTGGCTCAAGCACCGAAGATCTTAACGACTGCACTCTACTGCCATGCTCAAAGTTGCCTTGAACTACACGAAAACAAAACTTTCAACCTTCCACCAAATGAGCAAACTGTATCCTTAGGTTAATTGAAAGAGAGGTGGTAGTGCTTTCTAAGCTTGTGAGCCAGACTTCTCTAGAGGCACATGTGTACATCCCTGCTGAATAGATCACTGCTCAGGAAGCTACACACTGGAAATCTGTAAAGCCCCTAGTCCGTCCCTCTCTACACACAGAACCATACTGGCTATGCATTGCAAGAAATAGGCAATTTAGAGACATCCCAGTGCAATCCTCTATAAAATGAATGTCACTCTGAATCATCTGAGTATGTACAGTACCCTTCTATCACCCTTTTTCCTTCCAAAACACCATAAAAAAATAAAAACTCAGAAGGAATGAATGAGTCTAAGCTACTTAAAAATCCTAACAAGTGTCCAATGATAACTATAAATTTAAATGAGAAAAAAATAAATGCAAAAATCTCTCATAATTCTGTAACTTGTCCAAATCCTACATTTGAAAAGCACTGGGCCTCTTCAAAAGACTCAATTCTTAAACAAGCTTATTATGAAAGTGACTGGAAGGGTACAGAGAAAAGTCAACTTTTGCCTCAGATTCTACGTATCTCGATATGCACACTTAAATAAAAAAAAATCACTGCTGTATTTTAAGTTATTGGGCTCCTTAACCTAATATCTAAATGCATGAAAGTGCATTTAATTACACAAATAAAATCTAATCCATGAACAAAGAATGTGTATATTAACACTTAATACCTTTAAGACATAGTGGAGTAGGACAGGACAGGACCAGGAGGTGCTGAGAACTTCACACAGTGCATATAGGAGCCATTGCAGCTCCCTCCATTGACATCGTAAAGTTGCCACATTTTCTGGGCTCTCTTTTGAATTAATGTGGCATCTGCTCCAAGTACAGCATGCTAACATTTTACCAAAAGACATTTTCATTGTACGTTTCTATCTGGTTTGCTTTTCATCCGCACTGTTTTATTTGAGTGGTCATCATTTCTTTATATCAAGTTGTGAAATTGGAATTCCTAATCTATCTCCTCAGCACTAGGGTGGGAAGGCGCCATCAGCTTAAAAACCTTGTAACAGCAATAATTACAATATGCTTTGCATATAGATTAAATAAAGAAAATAAACATCACAGAGATTTTTGTAGGTTTTTTAGTATCAAGTCCTGATAAGTTAACAGCATCTGTTCTTTTCAGAAAAAGAATTCTGCTCTGAAGTGTTGGGGGTGGGGGAAGAAGTAAACAAATACTAAACAGAATCATTCAAGTTACAAAGTTTGGTCCTGGTGGAATGATGATTTTAATGATTTGCATGCTATCCACCCTGGCTTGTGATAATTGCTTCCTAAGACATCCTCAAAAATGCGGCAGCAATGAGCCAAATACAACCACTTGTACTTAACATGCATGCTGCATACTCTACAGTGTTACGTCATATCAGGCACAGAGAAGACGCTTACCAAGCTATCCTGCATTCTATAAACTGCCTAACAACAACAGGAAAAAGGCACTGCCATTTCTATGGGATTGGAACTAGCAGGGGAGAAAGCCTTTTTCCTCCCTTTGGTCAACTCAGGTGAAAGCAAATAAGGCTTATATTTCTGTCTTTTAAGCTCATCTTTTAAGGCCTTTACTCTCAATCTTTCAGCTTTCACAAGAAAGAAAGGCTGATTCTTTAAAACTAAAGAGCTGCAAGAGGTCACTCCAATTTTAAAGCCCCACACCTTTTACCAACTCTCCTTCAGCTGTCCCCACACTACACCCCCCCTTTTGCAGGAAAACAAGGCCTGGGCAGAACAGTTAGTATCCAAGTGGGTGTGTACCTCTAGAAAGCCCACTTACAAATTATACTTTAAATCTCAGCCTTTTAAAATTTCAACTCGCCTGTATGTTTGACAGAAGATATAAAATATCAGTTCAGATTATTATACATTTGCCAGGAGCCATGACTTTAAAAGGGGTGGAGACAATGGGTCAAGAAGACCAAGAAAAGAATTAAAAATATGGGAAATTAGGCTCTGCCATTAACCAACTCAAATTCTTGTTTTTGCCTCAGCCTCACAACCAGTGAGATTTCCTGAGCTCTTTGCTTATAAGACTATTATGAGGAAGAACCAAATATTATCTGATGCGTGGTCTGAGCCACTCAAAATGAAAGCATATTTATGAATGCTAACAGAGAGAAACACTCCTGCCTTTGCATACTGAAACACTGACACTGTCATAACACAGTCTTAAGGTAAGTTTCAGCAGTTCACCAGCTGTGGGTCTAAAGGAGCATAAAGCACTTGAGAAGAAGGAGTGTATTTTTAGGGTTAGAAAGATTCTTTTTTAAAAAACTATAATGAAAAAACGTTTTATTAGTTATAATAAAATGTCCAGTTTAAAAACTACTGAGGTGAATTATGACAAATAACCTTAGCAACAAGTTAAAACACTCAAACCAGAGTCCAAACAAAAGGCACTAAAATAATTTATCTTTAAAAAAAATTCTTAAAAGATTAGTGGCATTATCAACATAGCATTTGGTAACAGAGTAAGTGGGCACAGGTGACAGAGTAGGGCCAGCCAACACTACTCAAATGAAGATGTAGGCACAAGACAAATTCCCAGGTGGCATCTTTCTGCCTACTAAGCTAAAGAGGTTCATTATTTAAAATACTACTTGATCATCATCTTGGTTTTAAAGCTCTCCTTTGTAAATATGGAGCGAGTGCCTGAAAAGAGACTACCAGTTTGAAAAGAACAGAACTGGAAGGTTCATCTGAAAATACAACTGCTATCTTTGTAAGTGGCTTCCAAAATAAACTATAAAATCTAAGTTTCATATGGTGCCTCCTAAACACAGTCCAGAAAACAGCACTGTCACTTTAAATTGACTTTTAAGAAATGTTTTAAAAGTAATGGTGACTACAAATAAAACACTTACGATACTTTCTGTCCCACAGGGAACAGTCAGTCTTGGACATTAGGTTTATAATCAAACACTTAAGTCTTACCCGTTTCTCTTCTCCCAACCCTGCTCCCATCTCTACAAGAACTTTATTTTCAAAACCAAGCAGGCTTTTATATGGCCACCTTTCTGAAAGAAGAAAATGTCAGAAGTGTATTACACTGTCATCTACATAAGTCAATGTACAAGAAACAAGCAGGGTGAGAACTAGAACGTCTACTCTTTACATGCATGCTGCTCTAATGACTTTCCAACTGAGACCACTTTTACAGTAGGTCTTCAGAGAAAGGGTTATTACTGCTCTAAAATGTCCATAAATTACATAAAGACTAAAATCACGAATGTAAACAATGTACCAAAAAGATTTGTAAAGTCTATACTAAAGTGTCGACTGCCAACCTTCCCAGACATTAGGCCACACCCATGCCACTTGAGGCATCCTGCTCAAGCATGGGAGACAGGCACTGCCCTAAATGCCTATGCTTCCACTCCATCCCAGTGTTTCCTATGCAGTCACAACTCAACCATCACCACATAACAGTCTTAAAATGATCCAGCATTTTGGGACCGTTTCAGTACATTACAAACTTCTTTAGCAACTCATTTCCTAAGCATCTATGGAAAATACAGTTTGGACAACATTCTGCACCCTTAAGAGCAGGGGCTTGAAGATGAAATAGAGGCCTGGATACAAGCTGCAGCATTTACAGAAGGAGAATTCATACAAGTACGATTATTTTCTATCATTAGTCATTTGTAGTCAATTCTTTGTAACTGCTGACTTTATTCATTTTAATATTAACTTAAAAACAAAGCAATAGAAAAGAAACGATTTAAAATATAGAAGCATATCCTGCCAGATTCCATATATTTTTGACACTTCTAAAAGATCTTACCCTCCTATGGGAGGTCAAGGTTAGTATTAGAATCAGTTGATACTTGGATACTACTAAGGAATAGTTTCAGAAAATAGTTCAGCAGTAGTCTATGATACTGTGCTAAGAAGCCCACGTTAGGGAATGGATACAAGTTACACAGGTAGAAAGACAATTACCTGATGCTTCCACATCCCAACTAAGGCACAAACACTGGAAAATTTGTTTATATTTTTCAATATTTCTAAGTACCCCTGTCCCACCTGAAACATCCCTTTCTCATCTCAAACAGCTAAAAGTCGTAAGTTTAGGAGCCTAATAAAATCAGTACCTTAAAACAGAGGGGTGGGGAAAATGTAAACACTTAAAATGTAAATTCTTTTGAACCTACATTTTAAGTACAACCCAGACTTCAAATGACATTTTATATGGAGTAGTGGCAGGCAGCTCAATGCCTCCATGCCTCCTCTACATCAATCCCTTGACACTGCATTCAGAGGTGTGTGCTTGGATACACAATAGGATTTTCCCAAGGTCACACTCACTAAGAGGATTTCTTGGAGAATCTTCTTTTTTTTAAACTCATGCTGTAGACCAGGCTGGTCTCGAACTCAGAGATCTGCCTGCCTCTGCTGGGATTAAAGGTGTACACCACCACTGCCCAGCTGCGGAATCCTTGTTTTTATTTATCAATTATTTGGATATTCTAACAGTATAACTGAATCCTGCCAATACCCTGCTACTGGCTCATTTGTCCCGTTCTGGGTATGTGTCTTTTAAGTAGAAACTGAGGCACACGGCCACTTAATTAATGCACAGCAAAATCATTCTAAGCCACATTGTTACCATAAGCCAGAATCCCAAGGCCTTTAAAAACCACCTGGACTTCTAAACAAATTGCAACATAAAAAGAAGTAAAAAGGTAAAGGAAGCATTTTTAATAAAAATGGCTGCTGCTAACTCTAAGCATTTCCTGGGCCTTAACTGTATGCCAAGCACTACACTAAGTGGCCTTCTGCATCCAATCCCTGCCACAGCTCTCGAAGAGACAACAAAGTACTTTCAAAAGAAAGTTTTGAAATCTTATAAATGAAAATTTAAACTACAAAGAACCTTCCCCTTTTCTCTCCCTTTCAGGCTGCATCTTCTAGTACTCCATCTACGTGGAGCAAGGTGGGGTAGAGCAAACCTGTAAAACCAGGACTCCAGAGCAGGGGCAGCAGGATGACAAGGCAGAGCTAGAGTGAGATCCTCTCTCAAAACTAAGGGGGGAGTGGGATTAGAGTAATAAGACTGTGAGTTCAAGTCCAGCCTGGACTATACTGCAAGACTCTGTTTTAAAAATAAAATGAAATATTTCAATTATATTGAATCATTTATTTTCAGACAATGTTCTCCCAATTAAAAGGTACTGACAATTATTAGAGAAGCAACACAGAACTCTGAATTTAAACACTGGTATAAAAATCCCTCTTCCCAAAACAACAGCTGAATAACTGTCCCCAATGGGGCAAAAGGATTAGCATGTGTCAGGCCTGTCAAAGAGGCTTCTACTGCCCACACTGGAAAGCAATGACACCAGACTTCTGTTGTAACCTATTCCACCACACACACAGAAACCACTTAAAATTCCCAAGTTTGGAATAGGTTATTTTGCATCTAAATCTTATAGAAGCCAATAAAAGCACTGTGATAAACCAGAACACTAAGCTGTTTATGAAGTCTTACTCTAGAATTTCAGAAGCTGAATAATCATGATTTTATCAATTAGTGAATTTTCTTTAAAATAAAAAAAAGTTCTTAGATGCTTAGAGACCTATGTATAAAATGGAGTAAGCAAGAAAGATGAGTTCTCGGTGCTAGCTAAACCAACTACAAGCCCCAGCATGCAATGCTCTAATATGAAGTTAAGAAAAAGCTGCAGTGCACTCTGGGATTTGTAGTAAGTAAACCAGCTTCTCATAAGTTTCAGGAAAGACTGAACTATGGAACGCAATCTGATTAGGTCATATTTTCAGGGTCTAATCAATGATCAGATCTGTTTATTCTTTGCTCTGGTACTGCTTCTCTAGCACATACTAGAGAAATTATTAACTGATTAGCATTAATATTTCCCACTAGAAAAATCTTATACGCACAAAATGATTTAAAAATAATTGGTATGATAGAAATGCAATTTAAACTTTTTAAAATAAGTTTTGTTGGATCAGTTGCAACATTCTTATCATCTCTCCCTTCCCCACAGAAGTAGCTTTGGTTGTACAGTGTCTCCTTTAACAATAATTAAAGATATATTTTTAAATAAATTTTCTTAAAAATTTTCAAGAAATTCAAACCAAGCATTTCCTATACTCTGGGACAGCCCACTAGGAAAGTATTCTTACAGTAATATGCATACACACCCTCACAACAAAATACCCAAGTTCTTCTTTTGTCAAACCCTTACTTAACAGTTATACCCACCACTCATCACCTCTAATTCTATACACACATTCCTGTACAAAATTCTTAGGAAAAAAAAATCCAACTGAAGGCCTAATTCTGTCATTCACAGATTTCCTTAAAAAATACAAAAGTTTGTGTAAGCTACTAATAACATGTCCAAACCAAAGTTGGCAAATCTGAACTGCAGTTTATGTATATACGGTTCCTACTAGCACCCTATTTTCTCCAAGACTCTCTGGAAAGCAGCTGAGAAAAAAGTGCAGTCTACATTAAGAGGCTACCACAGGTGGTGGGTTATTTTCAGGCAACAGCACCTTCACAAAGATGCTGTGGAATACAGTCCAAGAAACTCCTAACAAGGAGAGATAAGCTGGCACAGATGAACACAATCCAGCTAAAAGTCACCTGCAGTGTGTGCTAACCATTTCACCATAAAAGTGACAAGCTACTAAAGTACCTGAAGCTTCATCAATACAACAGGACTGTCTATAAGGCCAGACACAGCAGTTGCCATGGTTACTCTCACCCACTTTTATCATGAAATTATTGTCATTACCCTGAAGTTTAGGGTACTGACTTAAATGTTAAAAAGGAGAGAAATCAAGTGCTTTCTGATTTGTAAGCATGCCACTGTAGAAATGCACATGGTTAACAACACTTGGAGCTGCAGCAGAGAAAGTAAAATCAATTCCTTTCTGCTGCTCCTGTTCCTCAAGCACTGACAGTTTGTATTTTCAATGCAGCCAAAACAATAAAACAAAACTCATCTTTTTGGCCTGTGTCTGAGTTACATTTTTCCCTGAGGCCCACAAAGAGTGTCAAAATAAAACTATTAGGCCCCCACCCCTTCCTACCTACACATTACTGGATTCCAATATACTGTAAGAGTTTTCTGAGACTGTACACAAACTTTTTTTCTTTTTTTTAAATGAGTAAAAGTAAGAGGAATAGAGGAGAGGGACTTGCAGAGTATTGGGAGGAGAAGCAAGGGTGTAGATTCAAAATGCCAGAGTCTGTGAATGAAAATTATTCCTTAAAGCTGCAAGGATGAGTGAAGCCCATAGTCTACATGGGAAAGCTCACCACTAACCCATAGCCAGGTGGGAAAGTTGTTCTTAAACGCCTATCCCAAGATGGGCATGGTAATTCATGCCCGCAAACTCAGCACTTGGGAAGCTGAAGCACGAGGATTACCGCAAATTCTAGGCCAGCCTGGGCTCCTTAGCAAGACCTCACCTCAAAAAGAAAGAAAGAAAGAAAAAAGACTATTCCAACATTGTTACAGATAACTATTCAAAGAATTGTATAAAAGTCTATAAAATGTAAAGCTGTATATACATAGGAGCATACAAAGAAAAGACTATGCTCTTTAGAAATAATTATCTGGGAGAGGGGAAGATGGATGGGCAGTAAGAGCACTAGTTCTGTTCTTGCAGAGGATCTAGGTTCAGTTCCCAGCACCCACATGGCAGCTCACAACTGCCCATAACTCTAGCACCAAGGGACCTGACACCTCTTCTGGCCTTTTCCAGCACCAGGCACTCATACAGCCACATAAAACAACAATAAATAAATCCTTTAAGAAATAATTATCTATAGTAAGTTTGATGCATATTAACAAACTACCACTTAAAAATAAATCCCAAAGTGCCAAAAATATACACTTGATATGATCAAGACATATTGCTATGCTTCTAAAGATGACTTAGTTACAAAAAAAGTCACAGGCAAACGCTCCTGAGAAGTCAACATAAACCCAGCACAAAACAATATGAAAATTCAAATGTTTCATCTATCTGAATAGACACATAAAGGAATTCTAGCAAAGGTCAGAAACGTAAAACTTAAACTAAACATAAAATCCTTCAGCAATAAAACACTAAGTATACAAAATTTAAAAGTACACTGATGTAACTTTAACATAAGAATTTCTTCACTAAATAAATAAATAAATAACCTCAGTGTTCACCATGGCATAAAAAGTTACCACCATCATGGGAGGTTTCCTTGTAATCTAAACAGTTTAATGCTTTTCTCACCCTTCCCAAAAGCATGTTTTTATTATTTACTTTCTAACTTGTGCTATTTCATTTATAAAATTCAGAACACTACACTCCTAAACACAAGGATTCCCAATTAACCCTACTTGTCATTTATTATTCCAAATTTATAAGCAGAGTCTATGAAGAAAGACACTTTTTGGTTATTTTTACACACACACACACACACACACACACACACCCCACAAGCATTTAAGCTCTAGAACTGAGTAGTCATTTCCTCATATAACCTTCTAAAAGGAGAAAACAAAAATAGCATATATATTTAGGTAACACTAATACACAGCAATGCCCATTTCACTAGGAAACAAGTAAGCGCTTTTCAGAGAGTTAGCAGTCAGTCAAAACTTCAGCAGGACATCTGTTACTCTGTGTATTAATAAAGTCTGCAAAGAGTCCAGGAACTTAAATATTCACTAAAGTCAATTACTACCACTCAAGAGAAAAAGGAAGAAAACTGTTAATAGGAGACATACATTTCATACTATCTTCAAAAGGAAAAAATGATTTTGTTTAATTATGGAAAGCTGCCTAAGCAACATTTCTTTCTTTTTTTATGTTTTGGGTTTTCGAGACAGGGTTTCTGTTCTGGGTCTCACTCTGTAGACCAGGCTGGCCTCAAACTCACAGAGATCAGCCTGCCTCTGCCTCCCGAGTGCTGGGATTAAAGTTGTGCGCCACCATCTCACAGGCATTCTTTTTTAAACAAAGCTTCAAAAGTGTAGCAGAGATTTGGGTAACAGTGCAATTTTTATTTATTTTTTTTTTTGGTTTTTCGTGACAGGGTTTCTCTGTAGCTTTGAAGCCTGTCCTGGAACTAGCTCTTGTAGGCC
>LOEQ01001271.1:105892-117375 GCA_001685075.1 Bramus lutescens
CTCTCTCTCTCTCTCTCTCTCTCTCACACACACACAGAGAGAGAGAGAGAGAGATTTATCTAATATTTGGGTCTGCAAGGTGGTTCAGTGGGTAAAGGGGCTTGCCCCAAGCCTGACCCAAGTGTGACACACAGGGATCCACATGGAAGAAGAAGAGAATCAACTCCTGCCATTGTCCTCTGACCTCCACACTTGTTCTGCCGCACATGTGCTCCTCACAGACACATGCAAATAAAATGTACTTTTTAAAAATCTAATATTTTACAGTTGAGTTTCATTTTTATTTTTACCAGACTTATAATTTCAGAAAAATTTTGGCTTCATCCTTAATTATACATCAATGGGAAACAGGTCCCAAATCATTCCATTTTCAATATTCTGCTTAGAAAGAGCACTTTTCTTTTCAGGAGTTATTTATTTTATTTTTACTTTGTGTATATGTGTGTTTTCCATGCATGTAAGTCTGTGTGTCATTTGTGCAGTGCCTACAGAGGCTGAAAGAAGGCACTGGAATTCCTGGAACTGGGGTTACAGATGTTATGAGCTGCCACGTGCATTTTGGGATTTAAACCCAGGTCCTCTGGAAGAGCAGTTAGTGTTCTTAGCAGCGGAGTTATCTCTCCAGCCCTTGTTTTACTTTATTTTTAACGTGACTTATGTGTGTACTTGCCTCTCTGTGGGTGCCTGGTACACTCAGAAGCCAGAAGATGGCACTGGATCTCCCAAGACTGGACTTACAAATGGCTGTGAGTTGCTGGGAATCAACCCTGTCCTCTGGAATAACAGTCAGTGTTCTTAAGACTCAGCCATCTCTCCAGCGCCCTCCTCCTTTGGTTTTCATCTTTAAACGTCCATGTCCTGACCTGCCAGCATAATCAGTGGATCCTAGAAATATTCCTAATACCTATTTTTCCCATGAAGATGTAGTGTTAATAACCAGAAAGAAATAACTACTTCCTTTTCCTAAGCATTTTGGCCCAAATGTTTTGTACACATTTAAAATGTTATAGATAAGGAAAGTGAGGTGCGGAGGGGTCTAGTAACTGCCCAAGGCTGCATCAATACAGAATGGCAGAACTGGATTCCTGCCCATGTCTTTGTAGATTCAGGTTCTGCTTGTTCCTGGGAGCTCTGCTGAGGCCTATGGACTAGACCCAGGCTGAGGAGGACTGGGAGAGTCTTTGAGAATGGATAACTCCTGAGGATAGGGCTCCAGAGAAAAGCAACTCTCCCTCTGTGTGAAGAAGCCAGGGTCTACCCTATAGAACAGTGGCCCCCTACCTTCCCAGGGCTACAACCCTTTAATGCAATTCCTCATGTTATGGTGATCCCCAACTATAAAATTATTTCTGTGTTACTTTATAACTAATTTTGCTATGGTTATGAACCATAATGTAAAAAAAATTTGGAGATGGAAGGTTGCCAGAGGGGGCTGAGAACCACTTGTTGTAAAGGAAAATATTTGGTGTGGTGGATTGTGTGGGATGGGAAATGTCTGTGCTCAAATCCTTTAATTAAGGAGCCATGGCTAAAAGTCTTGGCAGAGGCAAGGAAGGTGTGATAAGGAGAGACAGCTGTGTCTCTCCCTGTGGCTATCAGACTATTATGAACTGTCGGTGGATATCTCTACATTGTGTGAAGATGTACTGCTGTGATAAAGAGCTGAACAGCCGCCAAGCAGTGGTGGCACACACCTTTAATTCCGCTGCTTGGGAGGCAGAGGCAGGCAGATCGCTGTGTGTTTGAGGACAGCCTGGTTTATAAAGCAAGTTCCAGGACAGCCAGGACTGTTACACAGAGAGACCCAGTTTCAAACCACCCCCCCCAAAAAAAAAGAAAGGAAGGAAGGACAGAAGAACGAACGAACGAATGAACGAAAGAAAGAAAGAAAAGAGTTGAATGGTTAACAACTAGACAGGGCAGATAGGCAGGATTTCTGGGGCGAGAGAGGAAGAGGAGGAAGAATCTAGGCATGACAATTATGCCAGCAAGATGCCAATGAGACACGGTGGGAGTCAGACATATAGAATGATAGAAAGGTAAAAGCCACTTGGTAAAAAGTAGATTAACAGAAGCAAATTAAGTTTTAAGAGCTAGTGGGACAAACCTAACCTAAAGCTGAGCTTTCATAATTACTAAGTCTCCATGCTATTATTTGGGAGCTAGTGGCCAAAAGAAAAATCCAACTACAATGAACCACCCCCCATTGGAATTTCGCCAGGAGTCTCATGCTGGAAGGAGAAGGTTGGAGCCCCACTACCAGCCAGATGGGAAACTTATCTCCCAGGAACAGAATCTTTCAGTGGTCAGACGGCTTTGCAGAAGAGCCTGGAGACAGTGATGACTGCTGAGGTCATACCTTGACCAGAAGTGCTTGATCTTTTGGTAAGAGATCTATTTTGTTTTTATTTATGTGTCTGTGTGAGTGTCTGCCATGTATTGAGGAGGCCATACAAGGGTGTCTGATCCCCTAGAGCTAGAGTTGCTGGCCAGTTGTAAGTCACCTGACATGGGTGCTAGGAATTGAACCTGTGTCCTCTGGAAGAGCAGCAAGTGTTCTTAATCACTGAGCCATCTCTCCAGCCCAGGAACACCGAGTCTTGCAGAAACTTTATGCCTTCTGTTTAAGCCTAAACCTTAAAGTCAAGACTTCAAAGATGAAGCTGAACTTAGGGAAGGGACTTTACCTCTTCTACTTCCCACTGAATGAATCTCCTTTCCCTGCTTTTCACTGTTCTTTATGTCTTTAATTGGCCCTTAACGGGTCCTTAAGTGGTCCACTCTAGTCTAGACAGTTATGGCTGTCAGGATCTGAACAACTCCAGTAATCCCCAGACAGGTAACTCACCCATGCTTCATCCACTTTTCCTCTTGAGTGAAACAGAGATGGGTTAGGGTGTGGGCTAAGAGTAAGAGTCCCTGTAGTACTATTTTGGATTACAGAATAAGAGTCCCTGCAGTACTATTTTGGATTACAATTGGAAGAAGCTCACACAGCCTCCAATCTGTAATGCTCTGCTTTCTTGGGAGTGGTTAGCTTTAAATTTTTTTTTACATGAATGTATAGATATATAAATTCACTTCCTCACTACAAGACTTCATAAAGGTGTTTGCTTGTTACAGGGTTTCTCTGTGTAGCCCTGGATGTACTAGAACTCTCTTTGTAGAACAGACTAGCCTCTAACTCAGAGATCCACCTGCCTCTGCCTCCTGCGTGCTGGGATCAAAGGTGTGTGCCACCACCACCTGGAACTTCAGAAAATCTTTAGGTTTCAAAGTTATGTGACACTTTCCATAAGAGATTGTTCCCTGGTTTATTTTGATAGGTGCGCTCGTTCTTACAGAGCGGCCTACAGCTGGTGTTTGCAGGAATATAAACACTTGCCCTGCTTGGGAGGTCATGGTGCATCCAGCGCTTTGTCACAGCTCCAAAGCTGAAGAAACTCTTTACAGATGTCATTGAGAGAAGCATCCACAGCGCACACCAAAGCCACCCACAGGGCTAAGGCATCATTTGGCTTCTCTGAGTGGTAGACCGAGTCCACTTCTCTGCTTCTCCCAGATGAACTTTAAAAGTGCAGATAACTCCACGGACCAGCAGAAGGCACCCACACAAGACCCTGTCACTTTAACCAGATGAAGAGAGACCAGTCCATCCAGAGGGGCCTGGCTTAGACTCTGGTCCACAGACTTGTCAAAGGCCAGCTCGACCCAAGGAAAGTGAAAAAAATTAAACAGGATTTGCTTTTTTATTTTCATGTAAAAAGCACTTGCCTCAGGTTATAAATGTTATTGCATTTGTGTAGTGCTTTATGGCTACCCTCAGCTCACAAGCATCACAGGATCCCAGTGGCAGTACTTTTATAACCCTTGATCAATAGCTTATTTCTATAGCCTTCAGTCCCAGCTGCCAATCCGTTCTGTATGATGTGGGAGGCCTATTTCCCCATTTTCTGGCTGTACATGTCAGGAATGCAAAGGTTCAAGTCGGAGTGCTGAGTGTGTGTGTGGTCACGAGTGGGGACGATTTTCAACAAGGAATGATAAAATGAGTCCCTTGTTCCAAGAAACTACCACAAAACTGGGAGTGCACTCTCTCTGTGTGTGTGTGTGTGTGTGTGTGTGTGTGTGTGTTTCTCTCTCTCTCTTTCTCTCCCCCCTCCCATCCATCCCTCCAGATCTCATTCATTTTCTCTCTTTCTCAAATAATATGTTTGGTGGGTCAGAGAAATAAGAACCAATTTTCTATTAAGTTTCTGTTTGTATTTCATGTACTTTGGGAGAGGAGGTCAAAGATGATGTTATACATTCCAGGAAAGAGTGTTTTTGCCTCATCTATCCATTCCCCCTAGTTCCAGAACCTAGAGAAATTGAGATCAAAGTAAGTACTCAGTAAACATCTGCTGACTTAATGAATGAATTCTAGTTTCTCAGAAAGAAGGGAAGAAAGGCCCAGAGCATCCCCTTGGCTGCTGTCCTGAGGCAGGAACTAAGAACAAAGGTGCTCCTGGTAGAAATAGGGTTCTCAACAGCTACTGGGGTTCTGTTTTGTTTAAGGTTCATAGCCAAGACACCCTGGGAATCACAGAGAAATAAGGCCACTAAACTTAACTAGCTACTTGTGTCATTCCTGGGAGGAGTCAGTGTAGAAACAAACCCCTTAGAGACAAATATCTGGTCTTACTCTGTTCTCCTGACTTCCGAGGTCAGTTTAAAGATAATCCCCTGGAGATGAGGGCCTGTATAAACATCCCAGATCCCCCTACACACACACACACACACACACACACACACACTATGCAGCTCAGGGAGAAAGACAGGCCTGCCCTGCCCTTGCTGGGACCTGCGTCCTTGAGATGCAGCCAAACCTCTCTGGCAGTTTGGCTGAGGGATGTTGAGGTGACATTCTTCTCCCTGCCACTCAGCATCTTTTCAATGGTCCTCCTCCACCTCAGAAGAATATGCATGAACTCCCTGCTGACAAGGCTTCATAGAAGCTGAAGAAGGAAAAAAAAAAGCCCCTTTCTCCTTGGAAGGGACCCTGATCCCNGGGGGGGAGGCATCTCCCATGAAAAAGAAGACTCTGGAGTATAGATAGTCACTAGGAGGGATTAGAAAATGGGGGACCTCATGGGAACGATGTTAGGGTATATGTGATACCTGGGCAGTGGCCTTCAGGAAGACCTGGGTTGAAGCCTGGGAATTTGGGGAGAAATTAAGGGAGTAACTCCTGCATTTGCCTGCTGCCAACTGCATGGAGCTGCCTCCTCGTCCTGCTCTACCCAGGATTCCCAGCCTGGGGGACATGTGACAGGAGGGGACAGGAGGTTGGCACCAGCCCCTTTGGCTCTGGACCACATCGCTGTAGTGCACTATGAATTAATATTTTCAATAAATCCTGTAATTATCCTGTGAACAGAACATTTTTGTGGCACAATATTGTTCAGCTTTAAAAGCATTAATTTGTTCAATATAAACATTAAAAATATACCAATGTCTTTGTAACCTTATTTCTTTTTTTTTAAACACCCCAGGAGCCTCACGTAATGGAATGGGGCTCCACTGCCCAACTAAGAGATGTTTTGCGGAGCTGCCCCAAGAGGCCAAAGGAACTGCGGCCAACTCTCCTGCCCAGTGGAGCAAGTCTGGCAGAAAAACACAACAGTTTTTGACCAGAGGTTTACCCCAGCCAAGTCAGCTGTGACATGGTAGGCCCCCTTTGGGAAGGAGGAAACAGGGTGGCTATTGGCTACTCAGATACCCACAAGACACTTACTCATGTTATCTGACTTCTTCCTGGGTTCCCTCTGCACCGAAGCCCAGAGGCTGCAGGCTCAGCCACCTGTGCCAGGTGAGCAGAGGAACCTGACCGAAGGGGGCTCACCTTGCTGCTCAGCTTCGTCAATGTTCACCAACTGACTCCCTGAAGCTTGTCTCTGCTACGCTGTTCAAATCCTTGATCCTAATTATTTTGTTTGCTTGTTTATAACTTTTGGCAAAACAAAAGATACAAAGCAAGACTCAAGATGGCATCAGATCAACACACATCTTGTAGCCTTCTCAGGATCCTAGCTCAGTTTAAGTCAGGCTTCCTCCCTCCCTTCCTCCTTTTTTCTCTGCCTCCCTCTTTTGTTCCCTCTCCACTCCCCCTTTTTTTTTGCTCTTCTCTCCCCTCTTTCCTCTGCTCATTCTTATCTTCCCCTTTCCCTCTCTCCTTCTCTTCCTCCCCTCCTTTCACATCCCTCCTTTCTTTCTTTCCTTTCTCTCTCCCCTTCCGTCCTCTAACACACCTTTGTAACCTACCTTTTCCTATTTATGCTTAAAAGTATCTTGTCCATTAATACATATATGCCATCCTTTTTAGCTGCTACAGAGAATTCCATTCCATTCTACTGAATTAATGTTCAGTAAATTGTTCAGTAGTATCTTACAGTTGCAAACTGATTCCAAATTTTGCCTACTTTTCTAATTTCTCACTGTTGTAGGAATGACATTAAATACTACCACATATATCTCTACAACACATCTGATTGCTCCTTTAGGAAAAAAAAATCCTGAAAAGAACAATTGCTGCTGGGTGATGGTGGTGCATGTCTTCAATCCCAGCACTCTGGAGGTAGAGGCAGTCAGATCTCTATGAGTTCAAGGCCAGCCTGGCCTACAGAGCAATTCCAGGAGAGCCAGGGCTGTTACACAGAGAAACACTCGGGGGGAGGGGGGCAGGAGGCTGTGTGCAGAATTGGGACAACTGTTTTCTTTGTTTTAATCAGATCTTAGTATGTTTATTACTTGTATAAAGGGTCACACCTTGTCAATAATTTCTCATGTTCCATTTGACTCAGGACACTATTACCAATGGCCTTTCCCAAGCCCCAAATCCTTGAAAAAATGTACTCTGCCATCATCTTCTAGAACATACTGGTTTGTCAGTTTTGGATCTTGATTAACTTTCCAGAATGTACTTGTGATGTGGTAGAGGATATTCAGTGATACTCATAACTTTTATGAAGTCATTAATACCCTCCCACTAGTGTGAAATACCACCTTCATTATATGTGAGTCTCTATATTCAGGAGCCTCTATTGATCTGGCTCTTCCTGTTCCAACAACACGTTTTAATCACTACAGTTTCATATTTGGGGGGAGCAAACCATCTATTTTCATCATTCTCTTGGCCACCCCATTTGTTTACTATTCTGGAGAAATACTACAATTAGCTTAACTAGTGAGTTCAGGTGCACACACACACACATATTTTCCATTTGTGAGTGTTTTGCCTGCAGGTGTATGTGTACCACATGCATGCTAGTGTGTTCTGAGATAAGAGAAGGTATTGGATCCCTTGGAGCCTGAGTTATGGATGGTCACTGGACACCACGTGGGTGCTGGAGACCCCTGCAAGAATAGCAAGTGCTCTGACTGCTGAGGGACCACTCCAGCCCTAAAACTAATGTTTAAACCAGGTGTGGTAGCTCATCCCTGTAACCCCAGTACTCCAGGGGGCTGAAGAAGGAAGATTGTTTTGAGTTCAAAGCTTGCCTGGACTATATAGTGAGTTCTAGGACAACCTGGGCTGCAGAGTAAAACCCTGCCTCAAAAGGAAATTAATTGGCATAAAACTCATCCAGGTCTACATATCAAGTTCCAGGCCAACTGGGGCTTCATAGTGATACTCTATCTCAAAATTAATTAATTAATTAAAAATTATGTTTGATTCAATTATTGGAAAACTTTTTATTAGGTTTAGGATAATGGGAATCTACTTTAGAATGTGTGTGTCATGTGTGTGTGTGTGTGTGTGTGTACAGTGTGTGTGTGTCTGTCTGTGTGTGCGATGTATGTATGTGTGTTATGTGTGTAGAATGGTGCATGTGTATGTGTGTGTGTGTTCATGGGTACATGCGTGCTCATGTGATACCAGTATGAGTTCCACAGCATGCATGTGAGGTCAAAGGACAACCTCAAGTGTTGGTCTTTATGTTCCACCTGGAGATAGGATCTCCCATTCCAGGAATTCTCCTGTCTCTCCCACCTATCTTCCCAAAGGAACGCTGGGCTTCCAGATGTGTGCCACTGTGTCCAGCTTTTACGTGGGTCTCGAGGACCCCAACTCCAATATCCACTTACCCATCTACTCAGCCCAGGAATCTACTTTCCAATAGTAAATTTTATAAAGATCCAATCTGAGAGCTGAATATTTCTGATGAGGGCCAGGGAGATGGCTCCTATGGTAAAATGCCTGATGTGTCTAGAGTGACGTCATCAGGATCTGAGCTTGGAGCCCAGGCATCACAGAAAAATCCAGATGTGGTGATACACATCTGTAACCTCAATGCTAGGGAGGCAGGACAAAGGGATCCCTGAACTCACCGACCCACCAGGCAACCTAGCCAATCAACGAGCTCCAGGTTAAGTGAGAAATGGTATCAAGAAAAGGAAAGGTGGAAGGTGATCAAAAAGGTGCCCACTGTTAACCTCTGGCCTCTAAATGACCCTCATCATGTATGCATACACATGTACATACATCACACACATTTTTAAAATATGTCTGAAGAAAATTTAGAGTCTGCCTTGCAATGTGCCATCAGTGTAAAATACAAACAGAAGCTCAAAGACTCTGCGTGAAGAAAGAATGAAAAATGTCCCATTAGTAATTTTTATACTGATTATATGTTAAAATGAAAAATTAGAATATATTAGATTAAATAAAATATATCATTCAAATTAATTTTAGCTAAGTCTTTTTACTTTTTTAAATGGGACTATTAAATCTTAAATTATATATGAAACCCATTTTGTATGTGTGTTGCAAACCATTGCTCTAGATCCTTAAATATCAACAATCATCCGAACCTTAAAATAGCTGGAGCTAGGTAGGTGTGGCAAATGTCTATGACCAAAGTCAAAGTCAACTGTCTCTACAACAAACTCTCACAAAAAAAAAAGAGCAAAACAAAGGTCCAGGCATTGTGGTGCCCAGCCTTAAACTGAGCCCTCAGGAGGCAGAATCAGGCTGATCTCCGTGAGCTAAAGAGTTTGGTGATACTGTAGAAATATGCTGGCCAAGGCCAAGAGGCTTCTGGGAAACCCCCTGGAAATCCACTGTCCAAGCTCCAGCAGAGGTAGAGAGAATGGATCCCCTAGATAGAGTTAAGCCATAGCACCCACACTGAATGTTAGAGTCAGCGGAGGGCAATCAACTTCCAACGATGATTTTTCAGGCAGTTTTTTTGTTTTGTTTTCGGCTTTTTTGTTTTGTTTTGTTAAGGTGAGGTCTCTAAGTAACCCTGGCTGTACTTGCTGGCCTTGAACTCAGAGATCTTCCTGCTTCTGCCTCCTAAGTGCTGGGATTAAAGGGCCCATGATTCCCCAGGTTTCTGTGGGGCAGCCAGAAGTCGGTGAGATGTTCCTATACACGGACTAGTTTGGAGGAATGAGCTCTTGAGTTAAGAAAGCACTTGGGACATCCCAGGAGACTTCAGTCTAGAGCATGCGCCAGGTGAGGATGGAGATAAATACAAGGGCTCATCAGATGGAAATGCCATCTGAAGACTCAGTGGACCTGACTAAGCCTGGAGAGAGAGCAGAGGAGGAGGTGGCTAGGGCCAGTATTTAAAATCTGTGTGGCCGGCAGATGCTGTACGCATTTAATCTCAGCACTCAGGAGGCAGAGGCAGACGGAAGTCTGTGAGTTCAAGGTCAGCCTGGTCTACAGAGTGAGTTTCGGGCTGCACAGAGAAACCCTGTTTCAGAGAGAGAGAGAGAGAGAGAGAGAGAGAGAGAGAGAGAGATAAATAAATAAAAATCAGTGTGTGTGTAGAGGTGGCCTGGTGGTTAAGAGCAGTTCCTGCTCTTCCAGAAGACCTGAGTTCAGTTTCCAGCACCAATGTTGCATAGCTTACAACCTAACTGTGTAACTTCAGTACTGGGAGATCTGATGCTCTCTTCTGGTCTCCAAAAGGAACCAGAGACCACATATGGTATACATACATGCACAAGTACACATAAATAAAAATAAAATACTTTTAAAATAAAAAAATAAAGGTCAGGGGAACAAGGAGAGTTCATTCTGGCAGCTCACTAGCAGCGGCCTGGTCTAGAGGCAAAGCAAGGGTGTGACGTGGGTTTTTAAAGAAGCTGAGGAAAGGAAGTGTGTGAGAAAGCATGGCAGCAACGTCTAGGCTAAGAGACAGGAGGATCTAAATCAAAGCAAGCAAACAGACAAAGAGTCAACTACTGAATCTTACTAATTGTCAGAGAAATGCAAATTAAGCATTAAATTATCAATGCTCACCTATTAGAAGATAACGATTTCCAAGATTAATAATATCCAAGGGCCAGGGAGATGGCTGAGCGGGTGAAGGTGATTGCCACCAATCCTGACAACCTGAGTTCAAGTCCCCAGGACCCACAGGGTGGAAGGAGAGAGAGACTTGACTCCTGTAAGTTGTCCTCTCATCTCCACGGGAATTGTAACACATGGGCACACAAACACATAAACAAATGGGTGAAAAAATTTTAAAGGTTAATAATACCCAGTGCGGGCAAAGACAGGGATATTCTCATGTCTTGTTGGTAGAAGAGCAATGATATCAGCTTTTGAGGTTGTCCTGGCAGCGTGTCTTCAAATGTGAATGACAGAAACTCTTTAGTTCAAGGATTCATCTAAGTATCCATCCTCTGAAGATGTTCACACAAGGTTGAGATTACAATACTGTTGGCGGCAGCACTGTTTATAAAACTGAAAATTGCTAATATCATAAATGTCCACTGGGAGAGAGAAAACTGTGGCACTAATATTGAATAGTGGGTCGACGTGTAAGAGACTGATGCAAATGTCTATGTAATTAAATGTAAACCTTCCCAGGACACTGCAGTGAAAACTTAAGTTGCAGACCAATACACACAGGGAAGTCCTATTGGTACACATTTGAAAACCTGCAGATTTTCATATTTAGAAAAATGCCCAGAAGCTGGGTCACATAGCAAACTACTCCCCATGATTAGCATAGAAAAGCGGCTTAGGGCTGGTATGTGTGTGTGTGTGTGTGTGTGTGTGTGTGTATGTGCGTGTGTGTGTGTGAAAGGAGGCTCACTTTTACTCTGAGTACTTGGGGATGATTAACACTCATTTTTGTCTTTGAGCACGTGTGTGTGTGTAAGTGCAAGTGTGTACTTGTCATGGGATACCTATGGAGGCCAAAGGACAACCAACTTCAAGGGCTGCTTCTCATTTCCCACCTTGTTTGTTAGGGTGTGCATTAGACTGGCTGGCTCCCACACTCCAGGAAGTCCTGTCTCTGCCTCCCATGCAGATTGTACTACTGCATCCTGCTTGTGTAAGTTCTGAGGACTCAAGAATCAGTTTCTCCTGCTTCTGCCACAAGCCCTGCCACTGAGCTGATGGGCGTGGTCGACCGGTAAATTAAAATTAACCAGACCAGTTCAATATAACAGATATAGTTTAATAATTGGAAAACAGT
>LOEQ01001271.1:223526-235505 GCA_001685075.1 Bramus lutescens
AGACCCAGCAATACCACTTTTGGGTATATATCCAAAGGATGCTCAATCGTGCCACAAGGACATGTGCTCAACTATGTTCATAGCAGCATTGTTTATCCTAGACAGAACCTGGAAACAACCTAAATGCCCCTCGACCGAAGAATAGAAAAGGAAAATGTGGTACATTTACACACACAATGGAGTTCTACGCAGCAGAAAAAAATAACGACATCTTGAAATTTGCAGACAAATGGGTGGAGCTAGAAAACATCATTTTGAGTGAGGGAACCCAGACCCAGAAAGACAATTATCATTGTCTCACTATGACATGTACCTATGAGACATGTACTCACTCATACGTGGTTTTAAACATAAAGCAAAGAAAGCCAGCCTACAAATCATAATCCCAGAGAACCTAGACAACAATGAGGACCCTAAGAGAGACTTCCATAGATCTAATTTACATGGGAAGTAGAAAAAGACAAGATCTCCTTAGTAAATTGGGAGCATGGGGACCTTGGGAGAGGGTTGAGGGGGAGAGGCAGGGAGGGGAGCAGAAAAATGTAGAGCTCAATAAAAATCAATTTAAAAACAAAAAAGAACTGAAAAAAAAATAGCCTGTCAACTGCGGACGTCTAGGTTGCTTTACCAGCAGGGGACATGGCAAATGTGGAACTGGCAGGTAGGGAGCCATGCGCCTAGAAAGGACCTGAGGGAGCAGACAGGTCAAGTCTGCCAGCTGTGCCAGCCATTGGCCGCGTTGGGTCCAGTGAGTCACTTTAGTGACTGAGTCCTTGGCAAAGATCTTGTAGGAATGAAATCAGAAAATGACATTCACAGGAGGCGAGTGAGCACAGCAGAAGCTGCTGGGGGACAGTAGGGCTGTCCTCTCAGAGAGCCCAACACCGCTTTAGAAGACCAAATACAGTTCCAGGCAAGCCATGTCTACAGAGAGACCCAGGCTCAGAAAACAAAGCCAAAGATCAAACACAGCCAAGGATGGTGGTGCATATCTTCAAGCCTAGCATTAGGAGGAAGAAGTAGGTAGAACTCTGTGAGTTCAAGGCTAGCCTGGACAACAACATAGTTAGACTCTGTCTGAAAAAATTTTTTAATTAAAAATGCAAAAATAAAATACAACAGGTATATGACATAAGGAATTAAAGCTGAGAAGTAAGCACAGATCAACTCTTTAGGAGAGAGACACAGCCTCTGTACCTTTGTCAAGAGAGGTAAAAATAGTTAATCACTATTTAGTTTTAAATACCACTAAAGTGACAGCTTTCCAGGAAAACTTTTCTTTTAATGCAATTAATTCTAGAAGACTTTTTTTGTTTTGGGTTTTTTTTTCCCCACACATGGGGAAAACAGCAATTCAGTAGACTGAATTGAGAATGCATTAGAAGCCCTACATTCGAAAGAAATATCGGAGAAGATGCTTCTTGGGTGAATTGTGCCTGCAGAGAAAATGCAGAGAAACTTTAGGCTCTTTTGTCTGCCAGCATGACACTCCAGGGGACCAAAGGGAAAGCGAACCCAGCAGACTCTGAGGGGACCCTGGAAGCTGCTCCTCTGCCTAGCCTAAATGCTGAGAGCATGTCTGAGAGACCCAAACAGACCACAGGCGGCCACTAGCAGAACACCATCACCATGATCACTGCTCTGGAAGCAGCGGCCTCTCGGTGACACTGCAGAAACAGCATGGAAGAGAAGATGAGGACTCACATGTGTAATTGTGGTACTCAGGAGGCAGAGGCAGGAGGTCGCCTCTGGTTTGTGACTTCCAGGTCAGCCTGGGCTATAGGGTGGGACCCTCTCTCAAATGAAACAAACAAAAAAAGCATGTAAATAGAAAAGAGGAATTATCATCGATGCTATGACTATAGACTAACTCAAGATGATTAGCTGAGAAGCAATGGGTAAAATAATTCAATATCAATTATAAATAAACTAAGATGGCATATAAAAAATAGTATCTTTCTTCTATGCAAGTAGGTACCAGATATAAGTCCCATCTGTAATTGAGGTGTTCTTTGGGCCGCCAACCAGCTCTCAAATAAATATACAGAGACTTATTATTAATTACAAATGTATGGCCTTAGCTTAGGCTTGTCCCAGTAGCTTTTCAACTTAATTTAACCTATTTCTATTCATCTACATTTTGCCTCAGGGCTTTTATCTTTCTTTCATTCTGTTTCCTTTGTGTCTGTCTGTCTGGCCCTGGCATCTCTTTTCTTTCTTCTCCCAAGGCTAACTTCCTCCTACTTACTGCCTGCCTATACTTCCTCCTCACTATGGCTGTTCAGCTTTTTATTAGACTAATTGGGAGCCTTAGGCAGGCAAGGTAAAACAGCAACACATCTTTACATAGTTAAACAAATGCAACACATCTTTGCATAGTAAACAAATATTCTGCAACACCCATCTCTGTAAACAATAGCACAATAGATGAGCATTGCCCTTGTGCTAAGTGTACAGGAAGGCTACCGCTTGGCCCTCATACACTGGTAGAGCAGTCTGCATTAGGGTGAAGGTGTAGCCTGATATTTTTCAACAGGATGGTGGTACTGCTGGAAAGATGTCTGTTTCCACCAAACATCATATTCATGGTGATTCCAATTCTTTAAAAAAAAATAGGTCTGGCAGTAGTGGCGCATGTTTTTAATCCCAGCACTAGAGAGGCAGAAACAGGCAGATCTCTGTGAGGTCGAGGCCAGCCTGGTCTACAGAGTGAGTTCCAGGACAGACTCCAAAGCTACACAGAGAAACTCAAAAAACTAAAAGATAAACAAACAAATAAATAAATACAATTTAAGAGTTGGTTTTCTTTTTTTTCTTTTCCTTTCCATCTCTCTCTCTCTTTAGCGCATGTATGTCTGTATGCATGTATGTGTGCTTGCCTCTGCATGTGCATGTCGGAAACCAGAAGAGTATTTTAAAAAATAAAATAAAAAGTAAAAAGAGGGCTGGTAGTGGAGCTTAGCAGTGCAATGCTCATCGACGAAGTTCAAGGCCCTGGGTCAAACCCCAGTACCACAAAAAACATTTTAGTTTAATTAAAAGAAGCAAAAAGGGCTCAGTCTGAAATGGAGCTCTGGTGTTTCAAGCTTACAAACATAGCCCGCGAGGTCTGGCAACCCTGGCCTATTGGTGTTGATTATCCTGACCCACAGCTGAGGCCCCAAGGCTCAGAGACATTTAGTGATTTTGGGGGTGGTTAGCAGTGAGTTCTGAATAGATGGCTCTCTCCTCACTCTGCCCACGCTCTTTTGTTACTGCTCCCCTCCAGCACAGGAGGGGCAAGGCCTGCATGCTGCTGCATGGCCCTGCAGTGTGTCTGTGTTCTGAGTCCCTTCCCAGATGTCTGTGTGAGAAAAAGTTCAGCTCCAGTCCACCTTCTCCTGACACATCGCCCCCAGGCCTTTCTGGAAAGTGCCTATGCCAGGAGTCCTTATGGCTAACTGTTCATTCTGGAGGGCTCATATCACAATGAACTCAGTATAAACACCTGATTTCCTCCTGTAGGGACAAAGCCCTGGAGATAACAGGCCTTCTAGTAAGTTCATCATGATCAAATATGACTGTCCAAAACTGGTTATTCATGCAAATTTCAGGCCTTTAGGCAAAGGGAGTCAGCTAGCTGCTGGAGCTCGCCTGGTCTGTAGGGGCTTACGGCTGGTGGTGGTGTGGGGAGAGGCACGCTCCTGGCAAAGCATGCTCTGGCAATGCAGTGCACATGCTACGTCCATAGGGACAGGGGCTACTGCAAGGTCAGTTACCTCTGGGAAGCTCTGCTTAAATAAATGCAAACTGCCTTTCATGCCAAGGATCTCAAAGACTTTTCAAGGAGTAGTCAGTGAATTTCAACCGTAAAAGCCTTGATCCATAAAAAGCAAGAGTGATTATCTTCATTTTATAAATAAATCAAAGGTCATGCAGATGTGGGAAACAGATGTAAGAATTCTGCTTTTGTCCAAGCTGCAGCCACCTAAAACTGGCCCTAGTGTTGCTGACAGACCTCCTTTCTACTCCCTGACTTCTGACCAAAGATGTAGGACTGGCCTTTATGTTTCCTCTTAAGGCCAGAATTCTATGTACAGTTCGCAAGCTTTGATATAGCTGGAATTTAGAAAAGAAAGGCAGAAGAATTATATTTGATGCTTTTCAGAGTTCACATTGGAGCCAAGCCTTCATTGTGGGTCAAATGCCAATAAAAGGAAAGAAAAAGAAAAAAGGGGGGAAAAAAAGAAAACTCGGTCACCACATCTTTAGGAGGATCGCTTTTATTCTGTTTCTGAAAGAACTTTCTGTTAAAATTAATGGCAGTGTATCTTTAGTGACCAAAATGATTGTTGTGGGGTCACTGGAAGTCACTATTTATTGACAGCTATGTTAAGTATTTCATTTTGCATATTTCATATAATTATCACAAATACGTGGGAGATATTTATAATTTATTCCTTTTGCAGAGCTATAACTGGGCTCAGAGATAGAAGATGACCCGAGAAGAATGAGGATGAAAAAAGAGAAAGGAACTTAATCACCATTGGGTGTGTTCTCTGTGATCAAAGCCCTGTGCTTCCGAGGACACTGGGGACACAAAGGACTAAAGTGCCCAGATCCATACTCTTGAGCAGCTGAGAGGAAAAGCTAAAGGGAGGAGAAAAAACACATTAATAATAATAATAGCAATTATCAACACATTTCAGTCAAAAGTATTTATAGACTTCCTGATAAGTATTAATATCATGCTGATTACAAGGGACAGTCTCTCTTCTCATGAATTTATTGTCTAACAGGAAAACCAGGTATTCATCAAATAATCTCATCAATTTAAAATTGCAATTGAATAGAATAAAAGACACCAGATGGGCCACAGACTGACAAAGGATTAGTACCCAGACTATATAAAGAATTCCTACACATAATAAAAATGACCAATACATGCACTGTCAAATAAATCAATAGCCAATTTTTTTAAAAAAAAGAAGAAAGGCAAATGGCCAATAAACAGAAAGTCTGCTCCTATCTCTCTCACTTGTAAACAGAGAATTGCAAATTAAAACATTGAAATGTCACTTCACACCCATCGGCTTGGCAATAACTTTAAAGTTTGACATTAGCAACTGTCGACAATGTGGAACATGGGACAACTCTCACATAATGCATGGAACTGTAAATTAGTACAGCCACTTTGAAAACCCATTGAGCCATGCCCAACAATGCTGCCAGTTTCTATGTCCTTAGCCTAGCAATTCCACACCCATGTATCTACCCAAGTCTGCTTTCTTTCCAGGAAATGGGATTTTTTTAAAGCTATTATAGCATTGTTTCTAACAGAAAAACAAAGTAAATATGAGCTAAATATCTTCCAGAAGGAGGCTGGAAAATAAAGTCTGCTGAATTTATAAAATGGGTCCCCTGTCAGCAGTGAAAAAGTAACATCTAGAAATCCATACATTAATATGGGTTCACGCTGCCTAGTCAAACAAGCAAGTCACACAATTATATCAGTCTCATGGTATCTCTTCAACATTGAAAATCATTTCAGATGGCTCCTTCCAAGTGCCTACAGGCACCAAGATATGGAGTAAAACCCAAAAACATGTGTGGGAATGCAGCACCAAAGTGCTAACGTGATTTCTGTTGGGAAGTGACAGAGTTGGTTCAGAGGACTCCATCCAGATCCAAAGGGTTTGTGTCCTTTTAAGAAATTCTGGATTGAGTGTGGCGGTGGTGGCGCAAAGACAGGCGGATTTCTATGAGTTCTGGGCCAGCCTGATATCTACAGAGGGAGTTCCAGGACAGGCTCCAAAGTTACAGAGAAGCCCTGTCTTGTAAAATAAAAAACAAAACAAACAAACACACACAACCCTCTGTATTGAATAGGGGAAATGTTAAGTTTCAACAAAGAAAAGAGGTAGTTTTTCTAAGCTTTTTATATAGTTTTTGTAAGCTTTAGGTTTTTTAAATTGGCCTTTGACCTATCAAAGGAGTATTTGACTGAGTGGAAGTTGGGGTAGGGTAGGGAGAAGGCTGGTGTGTGNTGTGGGGGGGGGACCCTTAGGATGGGGGAGGGCATGAAGAAAACAGAGCCGGTGGGAAGGCACACGTCAAATAACCCAGCTTTGGGAAGAAGGAAGTGGAGTGGGGGCGGGGCACAAACATTTGGCCACCTAGAAAGGTCATGAGTCTCCTAATGAGCTTGACAAAATCGAGGCCCAAAAACATTTCACATAGCCGGATAATAGAACAAGAGGAGGGGACATCCTTGAAGGGGACAGTCTTTGAGTTCAGGACAGTAAGAGGAAGGTTATTGAAGGTTAAGTGCTGAACACTAGAAATAGTGCGATCCAGTCATGGTCTAAACCGGGACTAGATCATGAGGCGGCAGAAAATGGCAGACCTGCGTGCCCAGGAAGATAAGAAGGGCCTGGAGCGCCCGGCGTCCCTGCAGAAGCTGTAAGACTGACTGGGGTGTACGGAGCTCGCGACCTGAAGGAAAAATAGGATCTGAACGAGGCAGGACAGACACGAGAGATCTTGGAGAGAAACGTGTTAATAGCCGACGGAGTGTGGCTACTTTACAAGGTCAGAGACAGTGTGGCNCCAGGACCCATTTCGAGAGATCGGGTGGGTGGTGTCACCTTCACTGCGATGGAGACTAACGGGGACAAGATGCGGCGAGTTGGAGATGCGTGCACGGCAAGCTAAGTGGACCTGCGGGGCGTGCTCCCGGCGCTGCGGGCGAGTGGGAGGTGCCAGAGACCGAGACCGAGGAGGAGTCGGTCACAGGAGAGCAGAGGAAGCAGAAACTGAACTGGGGCCCTGCGGGATGATGAGGAATGGGTTTCAGGACGATGGAGGACCAGGATAGGGATGATCAAGAGGATGCAGTGCAGCCTCCAGGAAGCTAGCGGTGCGCCAGGCTGGGCGGGGCCTGGACACCCTAGCTGAGGTTGTCACCTCCAGCCTCCCGGTGAGACTGTCTGTAGTCGAGCCCCGGGTGCGCCCCGCAGTGACAGGCGCGAGGCTGCTGACCCAAGCAGTTTCTTCCCTGCACCTCGGAGAGTAGGGCACCAAAGCAGCTGGAGTTCGGCTCAGGGTACCACCTGGCCATCCCCACCACCGCAGGTGCCTGGCGAACGCAGGCCGCGCCTCCGGGACCCTGGGTCGAGGGCCTGGCGATGTCACCGCGGCTCTGAGCGCTAACCCGGCGAGGGCTTCCTCCCAGCAGCTGGTCCAAGTCCTTTAAGCCCGCTGCCGCATCCTTGGCCCTCCTCCCGGGGAACCTAGATTTTGCTAATTCGGGAAGGTTCTTAGCTACTGATAAGGACGCTAGCTAATAGTTTGTGTATAGAATAAGAATAATAAAGATTTTTAACAATGCCGGGAAAGAAATAGCCAAACCCAAGAAACAGACTAATAATAACCAGCCAGCTAGAGCTCATGTGCTCAGCGCTCTTAAGGACAATAATGACGACAACAGCCATAATAGCCACAGTTTATTGAGCGCTTACTCTGCCAAGGCAGTGTTAAGCGCTTTGCAGGCAACAACCCTCAGAGGTAAGTACCGTTATGGTCCCAATTTTACAGGAAACCAGGGCAGAGAGATTAAGTAACCTGCCCAGGGCACGTAGCTAGCTGATGTCAATGCCAGAATACCAACCTAGACTGTCTGATCTCGTGTAAATATCAAACCATCCCATTAAGGTCGGTAGCGTTCTCTCCATCTTAAAGAGGAGGAGGAAAACAAGGCACGTGGAAATTTAAGTACCTTGCCCAAGGTCACCTAGCTGGATGAGGCAGAAAGCGACCCCAGGGCTCCTCTCTGTCCGCAGAACCCTCGGTCTTGGCCATAGGCGATGCCACTTCCAAACCACCTCCGACAGCCCCGCAGGCTTCCGCCCAGGTTTCCGGGAGGCAAAAGCAGCCCCAGGTGGGTTTGGGTAGGTTCCTGCAGCCTCCGCTCTGCTGATGAACTGGGTGTTTTAGAGCAGCGTCCTTGCTCTGCCTTCAGGCGTAGGATGAGGACGCCTCTTCTGGAATTCAGTCCCAGACCCGGCTGCGCGAGCACGAGAAGGGACGGAGCGGGGGCGGAGGCAGCAGAAGGGATCCTGAGTCCCATTTGACCAGCCGCGGGGCCAGGCTCCAGGTTTGTCCCCCTACTGCCGGCAGAGGGCGCTGCCGTACGTGCAAGGAGTTTTCAAGAGCGTAAGCTCTGCCTACAGACACCTTGCGGCGGCTTTCCTTCTTCAGGTGAATCCCCCTCCTATAACCACAATATCTTAGACCTGCTTCTTTAGACTGAACAACTGCCGTCCCTTCAAGGCTTCCCAAGTCCCAACCGGTTCGCTCTTGTTCTGTTAAGAGGCAAGGATGGGGCTTCCATTCAGTTAAAAGGCCTAGGTATTTGCAAATTCAGCTCAGTCTGGTCTCCCCTTCTGGTGAGCCCGTGAGTGATTTAAAATGGAAGTAGATCCTCCACTTGAAATAGATAACATATTTTCTTTCAATCCCAAAGCGGAAGATGAAAACTAAAGAGGCAGCCAACAGATGGAACAGTCTATTTTCATAATAGCCACCACCTATAGGTCGCTCCTTTTGCTCCATGTCCTTTTTAGACCTTGACTCCCTATGGCCTGAACATTGTGAATCATGATTCCCATTTGATGTAAATCAGAAAATTAATAAATAATGAGATCACGGTTTGATCTAGGAACTCTACCCTTAAAGCCACATTTCCAAGACCAAAATGCACAGGTGGACACCACCGAGCCAAGGGGTAGGTTATAACCCTAAATCTAGGGTGCTTGGAACGACCCTACCAGGAATGGAGGTTGGCCATCTTTCTGGAGCCCTCTTTGGGACTCAAATCTCTAAAACAGAAAGATAAAATCTAGAGGTGCCATGACAGACATTGGAGGCTTTTTGCTTTTATTTGGAATAGCATCCAGTGAGGCTCATTCACTTGCTGTGTCTGGGCTCTGAGGAAAATCTGAAAAACAGAGAAGGGAAGAGGAAAACCCTTTCTGTGGTTTTTACTTTAAATCGAGCCTCCTTTTGCTATTTGTGCTATATTTTTAAATTAACGTGGCTCTCGCCACCCTTGAAGCTGGCACACAAATAGCAAAAACAGAAGAAAAGCCAGCTAGCGACTTTAAATATGGTTCTCAGGAAGGAGGGGCCTGACTTTAAAGGAAATGGGAATTAAATGAGGTGTCTTGAGTGTCTCAAAGACAGACTTTCCACGAGGAATTTCAATCATGGCTTTTAGAACAGGAGCTTTGTCTGGGTTTGGGCTACTGCTGAGAGTTGCTCCTTTAAAGAGACTGAATCACCCTTCTCTAATAGGCCCATATCTCTGGCCATCGGGACGAGAGATCCAGTTTTCAGGGAGATTTTTTCCCTGCCCCCTGGATCTGTAACTCAGGCCCCTTACTTTTCCCAAGTTTGTTTTGGAAATTCAGTCCAGGTGAGAGGCTACCAATGATCACATCACTAGGTGTGGTTATGTAGAATGACCAGCTGGTGGCTTTTTCAGAAAGGGAGTAGTGTAGAAAGGAGCTCATGAGATTTGTCACTTAGTAGCTGTCTCTGTTGCACTGTCTTTAAGCCAGAAGAGTTGGCCCTCTTCACCCAACACAAGAGGTCTCAGACTGTCCTCAGCTGCCTCCTGCAAATTCTTTGTCCTTCCAGGTACAGTGTTTCCTTCTTTTGGATCATTCACTCCACGGATGTGTAAAGACAGCCTGCAACATACTGACCCTAGGGATGTAGCAAAGATCCCACGGGTGAGTTCAAGGCTCATGACTCCAACTTTCCTGCCTGGCTCCAGGATATTAAGAGCTTGCTTCTCCTGCTGACTTGTGATTCTCATTCCTTTGGCTCATAAGAGTGCTGCTACTCAGACTGAAACAGATCGGGCCATATTTATGAAGTGTGTATTACAATGAAAATCCCAAACTGACATAGGATTCTACTGCTGAGAGGAAAATGCTATTTAAACCGCATCGGCTGTTGGGACACACTGGGTAGAGCTTACCTGGATTTCAGTCATTTTTAAAATTGTATTTTGGAATTAAGTGAGTCACAATCATCAGGGGAAGGAAGAACACTGAGCTTCTGTTAACGCTCACAATTATTCAATCAAAATAGACTTTCACCGTCCACACCCTAAAAAAGACAGAAAGAATACTTAAGGTAAAATGCCAGTTGACTCTTTTTTTTTTTTTCTGGAAAAAATCTATTAACACTTGATGATCTTGGCCTTGACCTGTTTTTAAAAATGAAAAGAATTGGAGGTAAGATTCAAACCGTCCCTGAAAATGGGTGGATTCCTAATTGGTGCTCTCACTGTGTGGTGGGATTGGCAGCCAGCGATGTGCGTGCCAGGCAAGCGCTCACCTACTGAGCCACATCCCCAGACCCCTTAATGTACTTAACATTACAAGACTTCCCCAAGACTTCTAGATGCAGCATCATTTCCTCTGAGGAAGGCAGCAGGACCAGAACCTAGAAAGAAGAGTGAGGGGCAAAATTTTTTGCAGTCAGGCACGCTGGAGTCGTTGGAGCCAAGGAAACTATATAGGCTCCGCCTATGCGTGTGTGGTTCTGCTTTCTCTGTCTGAGGTTCCAAATCTCCATCACACAGGGGCCTGCGATAAGCCAAAGGTAGACCTATCTTCCTACAGAGACGTTCTGAGTGACTGGAGATCATCTTCCTAGCTCAGGGTCGTCTGTGCGTTCCAGTTTCCAACTCTGCCCAGCTGGAAACTCTCCCAGCGCATTCTGCTGGGAGCTTGCCAAGCCCTTTGGGGAACCGTCTGCGGCGCTTAATCTGGGGAAATGAGTTTTGCACTTTCAGAGTGTGAAATTCCTCAGGGGCATTCTTGTACTCGGAAAGAGAAATCAAAACCTACTCTTTCCTTCAGGATCCTTGCCGTTAAGAAAGTAAACCCAATGTCCCTCGGATATCATCCTGACCCGCAAGCTTGAGATTTCCGGGGCTTGTGCTGCCGGCGTGTATACACGGGGAGGGGCAGCCAACGCGCCTAAGCCACCGAGGAGGAGCTCAAAACCTCGCTATCTTCCTAGAAACCTTGGCGGCGTGGGGCGCTGCTTGCTGTCTGATGCAACAGTTTGCAACGCGGTTCTGGGAGTGAAGACCCGAATGCTGCACACTAGGCCGGCCGACGCGCATGCGCAGGGTGCACTCTGCCCCGCCCCCGCGGCGAGAAGCTTTTCTCCAGATGTGCCGGGCGGGGACGGGGGCGGAGCCAGAGGCGAGGAGAACTTTGGCTGTTTGCGCCTGCGATCTGGGCTGAATTAGACTTCTCTCGAGGCATTGGCTGACTGACCCAGTGATCCAAAAAAAATCAGAGAGGCCGAAATCGCCCCAAACGTGCCTGGAGAGAAAAGCTGGGTTTTGAGTCGGCCTCCTTCCGAGTCTCCGGATAGCTGATGCTGTGCTGCCTCTCTTGAACGTTTTATTTGCGGGAGGAAACATGTCACGTCAATATATTCACAAAAACTGCAGATATCATGATTGTCTCCCATATCCTGTTTCTCTAAATTAACTTTAAATCAATTCCCTTTTTTTATGTATTCTTGCCCTAAACGATAACATTAAAGAAGCCACAGCCTGAAAATAAACTCAGAACTATTCAAATAAAAAAATGGTTTTATGTTAGCTAAAATCGGCTTACCTACCACATTGTGGGTGACTGGAGGTAATAATAACCGTTGTACTAAGGGTTGCTCAACGTTTCCAGGACTATGCTAAGCACTGTACACCTTCTCTTGCCTCAGGACACCCTAGGAAGTGGTTGTTTTCTACATCTTTACAGAGAAGAAAAGGAAGGCCCAGAGAAGTTAAGTAATTTGCTTGAGATCACAGAACCAGGAGTCAAACTCCATTAGCCTGATTCCAGCGTTTCCCTTCAAAAGCCCATGATGTAGGAGGGTCATCTGTCTATGTGTTACTTTCATTGGTTAATA
>LOEQ01001271.1:286477-301043 GCA_001685075.1 Bramus lutescens
GCGTGGCTCAGTTGGTAAGGGTGGCTGCCTAAGCCTTGGGTTCCATCCCCATTACCTCGTGGAGGCGAGAGGATCGGAAGTCAGCGTAGGTTAAAAAAAAAAAGGTGGAGGATATACGAAAGCGCTTTGGAAGGCTTAAATAAAACAAAAATATAAAATAATGGTGACTGTTCCTGGGAGAACAGAAGCAGGACCCCAGAAAAAAACAATGGCGTCTCTGGGCTCATTTTGTCCTGGCGTTTCTCAGCACACTTGGTGAGAGGAGAAACTCAAACCACCTCCCTCTACAGACAGACTCCAAGCTCATGTCCAGAGTTTAGTAATAACTAATTACTACAGTGTGCGGAGCACTTACTACCCACCAAGTTCTGCTCTGAGCGCTTCCTATACGCTCACTCATTTTAGTCTGCTAATTGTATGAAGTGAGTACAAAGCACGTGACCAACACTTGCTCCCCATGGCAATGATATGGGGTCGGGATGAGGAAACTGAGACACAGAAAAGTTAAAAAAAAAATCAGCAAGTAATGGAAACTAGTGTACATGGTTGCAGCCCCTGCTCATTCCCTGCTCTTTGAAGACCGCTCAGCCTTATCCTGAAGCAGAAGGCATTGCTCATCCCCGCCTCCTGGGGACAGGATCCTAGCAGTTCAGGACACAGGAAGTTAACAACTCTGGACATGAAGCCAGTTCCACAGTGCCAGCCCTTTGCGTTGACCAGGTGACAATACAGAGCCTGAAGCAAGCCCAATCTCATTCAGCGACCAACAACAGCACTCGTGAACAATGCTCACACTGTGTGCGCGTCTACGGCTCCTCAGGGGGGAAAGCTCCTAATATGTGTTGGCTCTGGAGTATCTATGACATTTGTTGACTTTGTGGCAGTTTAAGGGGCCGCTATAAACCTTTACTCATATGTGGCTTAATCCCACGATAAGCATAGCAAGTGGAAAGTATTAGCAGCCCCACTATATACAGAGGAGGTTAAAACACGGGTTAATCGGCTTTCCCACCATCACTGTCAGAGGTTTTGTCCTTTTATTTTTGAGAAAGGGACTTGGCATCTTTATCAAGTATAAACATAGCTGAGATTAATATTTCACCAGGTTTTTTACTTCAGTATGTGTGATGCATTCTGATATTTTCTACTTATTTTGTATTTATTCTATTCTATTTTACTTAAATTCTGCTCATAAATGCCCACATGGACAGGGGCCGGTTTATATAATTTGGATGTTATAAAACCCTTGCTTAGCACACACAATGCCCCAGATGAAAATAAAAGTCATGCTTTCATCTATATGTAGAAGCTTAAGGAGTTGATTGGTGGAAGCAGAAAGCAGAACAGTGGTTGCCAGGGGCTGGGACTGGCAGAGAAAATAGGGACTGGGGATGGTGGGCCATGGGGACGGAATGCAGTGACAAAGCAGTGGGATCTAATGTTTCGTAGCACGGTGGGGCACTGTGGTTGACAACGATTAATTACATACATAAAATAGCTAGCAGACAGCATTTTCTGTGCTCCACAAAAAAGGCTACATGTTTAAGGTGATGGATATGTCCCACGAACCCAGTCTGCACACGTGATGAATGTCAAAGTCTGCCCCTTAGATATGTACAATTATTGTGTGTCAAGGAAAATTTTTCCAAATATAATTTTTAAATTTTGGTCATGAGCCACTAAATTAATTTCATAGCCTATTAGTGAGTCGGTACTTGCAGCTTACACAGATTGAGTAAACAGCTGGCAGGATCAAGGCCAGGACTCAAACCTCAGTGGGGTGGCTCCTTGGACTAAAGAACAACTTGGGAAGGCATGGTAGGTGCTTGAAACTCTTGAGATCATGAGTTTGAAGCCAACCTGTTCTACATAACAAGACCTTGTCTCAGAAAAGCAGGCACAGGGCTGGAGAGATGGCTCAGCAGTCAAGAGCACCAGTTGCTCTTGCAGAGGACCCAGGTTTGATTCTCAGTACTCGTGTGGGAGCTAACAGCTGAAGTTAGCTAGCAATTCCAGTTTTAGAGGTTTCAAACCCCTCTTCTGGCAACCTCTTCAAGGGTACCAGGCATGCACAGACTGCATATGCATAAATGCAGGCAAAGCATTCATAGGCATAAGCTAATTTACATAAAAACAAAAGGCAGCCAGGTAGTGGGTTGGAGAAGTAATAAATAGCTCAGTTGCCTCAACCAGAAAGACTTGGGTCCCGAAACCCTGCTTAGGGTTGTTGAGAGAATGAAAGGATGACAGACACATGGAGAGTGACAGAGAGTGACTCTGGGAGGGATTGGATGCGGTTCTGTTCCCACAACTGCCACAAACTGAAATCTCAGTGTGTTTATTATGCACAGCATGGGATGGGGCTAGCTAGCCTGGGTAGGAGAACTGACTCTGTAGGGAGCAGTCTCAGGTTGTACACGTCGGGAGGAGGAAGCTGCAGTTGCTGGTCTTTGTACACATTAATCAATAAACTCTCATACTTAGGCTCCCAAGAAAAGCTTTGCCATTTCTCTCAAGCTTTTGTCAATTGTTCTGTGTGTCTTAACATGGGTATGCCCATGCCAAAATACAAATTCACTCGGGATTTCACTCACTCAAGGCTCTCTCTGTTCCTTCCCTCAGTCAGTAAATTCATGAGGACCTGAGTTAGGTCCCTTCAATGTGCTTAAAGGGGGCATGGTAGCCCATGCCTATAATCTCAGAATTGGGGGGACAAAGACAGGAGAGTTCCAGCAGGGCTAGCTAGCCTAGCCCACTTAATGAGTTCCCAGGCCTGTATAAATGTGGGGGCTGGGAACTAAACCTGGGTCCTCTGCAAGAGCAGCCAGTGCTTTTAATTGCTCAACCATCTCTCCAGACCCTAATTTGTTTTAAATAAATGAGCCCAAATTTTAAAAGTGAGGGAGTTGGTGAGATTGTTCAGTTGGTGAAGACACACTTATCTCCCATGCCAGAACTGACTCCTCCAATCCACATAAAGATGGGAGGACAGAAACAACCCCTCTGACATCCTCTGACATCCACACATATGCTATGGCATGCCTGTACACACACACACACACACATACACACACACACACACACACACATACAGACACACACTATGATGATGATAACAAAAAATATTTTTGACAGGTTCTCTCTCTCTCTCTCTCTCTCTCTCTCTCTCTGTTCTGGAACTCTCTATGTAGACTAATCTGGCCTCAAACTCACAGAGATCTACCTGCCTCTGCCTCCTGAATGCTGGGACGAAAGGGGTGTATCATCATGCCCGGCAACAGAAAATTGAAAGAGCAGAACAAACAATGAGAACTGGAGTTGGTGAAGTTGGCCGTAGGGTGGGTGGTGGTGACATGATGGTAGAGAGGACAGAAGTGACTTCACACAAGTACCTGTACTCACTCTCCAAGCCAAACTGAGGTTCCTCCTCCCTCCCCAGCACTTTCCAGAGCACCTGGACCACTTTGTGGAGAACATGGAAGACTTCTCCAATGACCTGTTCAGCAGCTTCTTTGATGACCCAGTGCTGGATGAGAAGAGCCCTCTGCTGGACATGGAATTGGACTCCCCTGCTCCAGGCATCCAGGCTGAGCACAGCTACTCTCTGAGTGGGGATTCTGCACCCCAGAGTCCCCTTGTGCCCATCAAGATGGAGGACACCACCCAAGGTAAGATGTGCCAGGGCCCAGGAGGGAACAAGCTTCTGAGGGGACAGGCGGAGTCATCTGCAGCCTGAGACTCCCAGGGCATCTGCCCACAAAACCCTTCCAGCAGGGTGCAGCTCTTGCCTTTTAGCTCGCCCTGACTGCAGTCAACAAGCAGTTCACACAGAGTGGTCCTTGGGCAGCAGTGTCACTAACAGCTTCTCACAAATGCAGAGCCTGGGGGCTGCTGGGGGTGCCTGCCACATGGGCAAGAGGACCCATAAAAACTGGGTGGTGGCGGGTCCTGTAACCATAGGGCACATGCATGGAGAATAGACTAGGAGACAGGTGAAACAGAGCTTCAGGCTCAGTGAGAGGCTTTGTCTCAAACAAGAATTCGGAGAGCAATAGAGGAGGACCTCTAACATCCACCTACCTCTGCCCTTCACAGCCACACACACACACACACACGAACACGCACCTGCATGCCCTCTCATTCGCATCCACACACATGAACATGTACACATGAACACGCATACATGAATATGCACCTGAATGCCCTCCCATTCACATCTACACACATGAACATGCACCTGTGTGCCCTCCCACCGGTCTGGGCTACATGGTGAGGCCTTGTCTCCAGACACACAAACTACAAAAAACAAACGAGAGCTGAAGAGATGGTTCAGCCACTCCTCCTGGTTAAGAGCACTGGCTGCTTTTCCAGAGGTCCTGAGTTCAATTCCCAACACCCACATGGTGGCTCACCTTGTCATCAGATCCAGTGCCGCCTCTGTAGAGCAAACATGCAGGCAGAGCACTCAAACACAAATAAATATTTTTAAATGAAATTCAGTTACACAGGAGACTGAAGCAGGAGGACAGAGAGTTCAGAGTCTACCTGGATAACTTAGTACCTCCTATCTCAAAAATTTACTAAAGGAAAAAGACTGGCGTTCAGAGCAGTCAAGATCTATGACTTCCCACACTGTAGACCACACTAGTCTAAACAAAGAAAATTCCAAACTGCCACACCCACTCAGCCCCGCTGAGTCTGAAACCCTGTAGATAGGACCC
Source organism: Bramus lutescens (assembly GCA_001685075.1). NCBI lineage: Eukaryota > Metazoa > Chordata > Mammalia > Rodentia > Cricetidae > Bramus > Bramus lutescens. Next base: position 291,199 of record LOEQ01001271.1, read on the forward strand.
AGCATATCAAGGGGTGCTGAGAACCACTAATTCAGGCAAATAGCGGGGGTGGTTAAATAATAGATGAAGCTGGGCCTGATGGTGCATACCTGTGATCCCAGCACTTGAGAAACCAAGGCAAGAAGGATCGTGAGTCTGAGGCCAGGACTGACTACCTAGCACATTTCAGATTAGTCTTGTATTATAACATATTACCTCAAAATAACAACCATAACTGCAAAACTCATCATCCTAAATATGGACAGATTACAGAGACTCGAGATCCTCCCATCTCTTTATACTGACAGTCTCAAAACACCACTGAGGAGCCCTGTTCCGATGTTTGCTCCCAACATGGGATTCAGTGTAGAAACCACTCTTACAGCTCCTATCTTCAAAGCAAACAACCTTCTGCCTCCAAATTGCCACTCCAAGGTAATCACAAGTGCCCCACCTCAAAATACTGCCTGTTTCATCATTTCCTCTAAGACAGGTCCTGCCATTTTTGGCTGAGTGATCACAAAGTTAATTTATTTTTATTTTCTATCTATGGTTGTTTTTTATATGAATGTATGTCAATCACATACATGCAAAACAGGATGATAAATTCCCCGGAACTAGAGTTATAGACAGTTGTGAGCTGCCATATGGGTGCTGGGAATTGAACCCGTGTTCTCTGAAAGAGCAGCCAGTGCTTTTAACCCCTGCGCCATCTCTCCAGCCCTGAAAGTCTTTTTTTTTAAGATTTTTATTTATTTATTATGTATACAGTGGTTCTGTCTGCATGTATGCCTGCCTGTTGGAAGGGGATACCAGATCTCATTACAGATGGTTGTGAGCCACCATGTGGTTGCTGGGAATTGAACTCAGGACCTCAGGGAATAACAGCCTGTCTTCTTAACTGCTAAGCCATCTCTCCAGCCCCCTAAAAGTCTTTTTATAAAGATGAAAATAACATATACCTGAGAATTCTGGACAGGAATGAAAAAGAAATATATTCATAAAGCTCCCAGCTCCAGGCCCAGCTTAGGATATATACCAACTAGCCACCTCGGTTTGGGGGCACATTAAAGTCCTATTAATTCTATGAGTGGCTAGAACAATGAATGGAATTTTTTTCATCTTCCCTTCCAGAGGACAATGGCCTTGGGTGTGAGTTCTTAATTGTCCCATCTATTAAATGCTCATGAGCATTGGGGTCTTAGGCTGTACTGTGCTGCAGAGTCTCTCCAAGAGCAACAGGTCTTTGTCCTCCCTGCCAAGAAGGCAGAGACACCTTCTGGAGTTTCAAGAGGTCCCCTGGCTTGTGACTGCTGAGCTCCCAGTTTTTCATCATCAGCAGCTGCCAAGTTCCTGGACCTCTGTGAAGTCTCAGACTCCAGCCTGGGCAGAGCCAGGATATGCTGCGAACCCCTCTCATCCCATGACAGTGTCTCCATCCACCCTGCAGGCTGGCTCAGCAACTCCTCAGACACCCAGGTCTATTTTTAAAGCAATTTGTCTGTGGCCCTTTGTGGGGACAGCTTCCCGGATGCCCACAGCTTGGCCCTGTAATTTGGAAAGGCTGTTGGTGTTCTGAACTCTATGGCTGCCTGTGGCCCAGGGTTGGGTTCTCAGGCTCCCAGCAGGGAGGAACCTGCCTTCTGAGGTGGTACCTCTGACCTCTCCACACCCACAGTGGGCCTCCAGAGTCCCCTCCATCCCACCCTGTGAAAGCTGACCTGGTCCTGCATTGCCGCTGCTTCTGCTGCAGTATTCCCTGGGAGTCGAAGACACCCACTGCCCACCAAGAGAAAGCGGAGGCCTGCCAGTTCTGCAAAGACCCCCTCTGTGACTGCGTGTTAGGAGACGAACTCTACCCTGGGAAAAGCTAAGCATTTTCCGGCCTCCACAAGTGCCCATCGCTGAGTCCTGTGGACTCACCCTTCGAACTTGGTTTCTAATGTCACGTTAGAGAAAGCCTTGGGTTCCACCCCTAGCACCAACTTAAACTGGGCACAGTGGCACACACCTGTAAACCTGATGCTTTTGGGAGGTGGAGGCAGGAGGACCTCATGAAGGTCATCCTCAGCTACATAGCAAGTTCAGAGCCAGCCTGGACTACTTGAGACCTTGTTACAAACAAATAAACAAAAGGGGCTGCAAAGATGGCTTATTGGTTAAGAGCACTGGCTACTCTTCCAGAGGACCCAGATTCAATTCCCAGCACCCACATGACAGATCATTATGGATCACAACTGTCTGTAACTCTGGTTCCAGGGGTCAGACAGCCTCATACAGACATACATACATGCAGGGAAAACACCAATGTATATGAAATAAAATGTAAAAAGACAAGCAAAAGGCAACTCTTTCTTCCAAGTCTTTCCTCTCTGTTCCCACTGCCTGCCTTTGTCCAGGCTTCATCTTCTCTCTCCTGGACCATTTAGTTCAACAGCAGCTCCATGTCTACCTCCCTGCCCTGTCACCCCCTGTACCCAGAGGTACAGTCAGTCTTTTCGCTCTCCTTTTACATAATTGGGCTTTCACATCCAAATCTAAAAGTGATGACGAGCAGCTGAGCATCTTTTAAGGAGGCCACAATGTATGAAACTGATAATCAGAGGGTGCACATGGATGTTATCGCCCTTTATAGAAATCTCTGGATCTTGTTCATCAGAACAGGAGCTCCTCTTAATCAACCTTCAGTCTGTCTTGGCAGGGAGGGTAGGAGAGAGTGGTTCACATCATGGTGTCTGGGAAGCAGTCAAAAGAGCCAACGTTATTCCTTTTAAATTAATAATCCGAGGATTGAGCTGGAAAGATGGCCCAGTGGTTCAGAGCACTGGCTGCACTGGGTGAGGTGGTGGCTCACACCTTCAATCCTAGGACTCAGGAGGCAGAGGTAGGTGGATCTCTGTGAGTTTGAAGCCAGCCTGGTCTACAAAGAGAGTTCCAGGACAGCCAGGAAACCCTATCTTGAAAAACAGCAAAACAACAACAACAAAAAGAGCACTGACTGCTCTCCCAGAGAGGTTCTGAGTTTGATTCCCAGAAACCACATGGTGGCTCACAACCACTTATGATGAGATCTGGTGCCCTCTTCTGGTGTGCAGGTGTATATGCAGACAAAGCACTGTATGCATAATAAATCAATCTTGAAATAAAAAAAATGTAAGGAGATGGCCAGGTGTTTAAGAGCCTGTGCTGCAGGAGATGCGAGTTGGATTTCCCATCATCCATGTCAGTGGCTCAAAACCACCTGTACCTCTGACTTCAGGAGATCAATGCCCTCCTCTGCACATACCTGCTTTTACATGCACACACACACATGCATAATTTTAATATGATAAAAATAAATCTAAACTTGTGAATCCCAGCATGTTCAAAACCCTCTGTGGATATACCTCATCCCTTTGGGGTATAGGTATAACACCAGGGCAGCTCCCAAGACCATTCTAGTTTCTAACCTTTCTGTGCCCATCACCCCTGTCCTAGAAGGCTCTCATTCAGTGTTTACTGAATAATGATAATCCTGTTAACTAGGTACTGCTTAATGAGTGTTCACTTCTTCCCAGGTATCGTCTTCGATAATTTGCCCATTATTTTTGAGACGAGTCTCTTATTGAACCTGGAGTCCACTGATTGGCTAGACTGGCTGGCAAGTGAGCCCTGAAAGTCCTCCTGTGTCCATCCCTCCATCCCTGGACTGATAGGCATATGATGTTGTGCCTACCTTTTTTTTAAAGATTTATTTATTGGGCTGGAGAGATGACTCAGTGGTTAAGAGCACTGCCTGCCCTTCCTAAGGTCCTGAATTCAGTTCCCAGCAACCACATGGTGGCTCACAACCATCTGTAATGAGATCTGGTGCCCTCTTCTGGCCTGCAGGCATACATGCAGACAGAATACCAAGAATACTGTATACATAATAAATAAATAAATAGATTTTTTTTAAACCTATTTATTTTATACATAGTGTTCTGCCTGCGTGTATGCCTGCACATCAGAAGAAGCCACCAGATGTCATTACAGATGGCTGTGAGCCACCTTGTGCTTTCTGGGAATTGAACTCAGGACCTCTGAAAGAGCAGCCAGTGCTCTCTAACCTCTGAGCCATCTCTGCAGCCCGCTGTGGTGCTGGGGACCTGAACTAAGGTCCCCATTCTTGCATAGCCCTTTCTAGGCCAAGCCATCTCCTCAGCTCCACTTTACTCATTTTAAATATGCGAAGACTGAGACTCAGAGAAGATAAGCAGCTTGCCTAAGGTCACACAGCAAGCAGGTCAGGAGAGGTCTATCCTCTAGCCGCTGTGGTCAAGCCTGTTCTGTGAGTGTGTAGATGCAAGATGCTCTTGTGGCTTCTGGTTCCAACCCACACATCAACTTCACCAGAGTGTGCCAGCTTTCCTGCCCGTACCCAGACGGGCACTCTGATATCACTCCTCAGTCCAGGGTACTCAGCAGAGCAGTAGGCAGAAGTCCAGAAGTCCGTCAGCGCTCTCTGCTCTGGGAGCCCCTGAAGCTGAGTCCCTTCCCACCTCACCTTCCCCTGCAGGTGCGGAATGTGGAGCTTGGGCACTGGGACACAAACTGTGCTCCATTATGGTGAAGCAGGAGCAGAACCCAGAGCTACCCGTTGACCCTCTGGCTGCCTCCTCCGCCATGGCTGCTGCTGCCATGGCCACCCCACCACTGCTGGGCCTCAGTCCCATCTCCAGACTGCCCATCCCTCACCAGGTGAGCCTAGAGACTATTGACAGGGGCCGAGGGAGGGAGGAAAGCCAAGGGGAGACAGAGGGCAGTGACACCCGATGTCTTGAACTCCCCCCAGCAGGGTTCCATGAACTGGGAACCTTGGGGGCTGAGGGTCTTCTGCCTCCCACACTGACCACCCCTTCACCATCCTCCAGGGAGCACAAGCAGAGGAAGCTTTCAGGGCACCAGTCAGGGCTGAGGTTAGTTTCAAAGTCAAGGACATCTGAAAGGGGGTACCCCTGGGTACTTTCTTTTCTTTTAGGTTTCAGGATTTAGAAAAAGATCAACATGTTAATGCATTAAAAAAGATGGTGTTGTATTTTAGTTTGTATTTAGATTCATAAGCCACACTCATAATCAACCTACTTCCACTTCTAACACGTATAGGTAAAAACTGTGAACCCAAGACCCTTCAGGGAGTGAGGCCCAGACCCCTGGCCTCTGGGAGAGGCTTTGCAAGGTCAGGCTTGTTCCTGATTGTGCTCCAGACACATTGTCTCCTCTCTTTTCTCTTCAGCTTCCTTCCCTGTAAAACAGGTGGAAGCCACAAGGCCTAAAATTATACAGTTTAAACAAACAAACAAACAAACAAGCATTAATCCTTAGGCAGGGGGGTTGCCTCCTGCTGGCCACCCAGGTTCAAAGTAGGCAGTCATAAGCAAGAAAAGTCACCCTTCCTACTTCCAACATTGAAAGACTGATTGACAGCCAGCTAGATCCTTAGTGACCAGAACTGGTCAGCCAAAATCAGAAGAAGGAAGGGACCGCAGCAGAGAAGGAGGAAGGGATGGCAGCAGAGAAGGAAACAGACGGAAGTTCCCAGGAGTTCAGGCCCAAATCACCAAGTCAGAAATTTCAAAGCTTCTTTTCCTGTTAGGCTCCCTCTGTAAGCGATGCAGGGCACAGAGCCAGTCTGTAAGGAACCATCTGAACCACGAAAGTGCCTCTGCCACTCCACACCATCCCCTCATGTCCCCTCATCTGTAGTACTGACATTGAGCTGGGTGTAGACCAGGGAATGGCCAGGCTCCTGGATACCCTGCACTCTCCCTGATTCTTCCTCATTGTCCTGTGTTCAGCACTCTGTCCCTACACAGTGTTGTGACCTCGGCTGCCAGCAGACTCAGTGGGGAGAGCCAATCCCAAGAGTCACACCCTCCTCACCGAGATCACCACTTACATGCATGTTGGTGAAGTTCACACGTATAAAACTACACATGTTCCTGAAGCCCTTTCTAGAACAGTCCTTTGGGATGTAAACAAATAGGAATGCATACTCGTTAAGAATGTTCATCTGGTTTCATCGTGCCTTACGTGAAGCCCCTCAAGAGCTCTCACTGCTGTGAGCTTCTATGTATGGACCAGATGCCCATTTGTATCCCAGGATCCATATCACGTTTCAGCTTTCTCTGAGCCTTGACCTCCTGAACTATTCTCTCAACGGCTACCGTGGAACTAACGTGACCTCTTGTCCTCATGGCAACCACATACCAAAGCCTACAGGGCTTTCATAGTTCATGAAGGGTCAGTCAGTATCTACCTGGAAGGTGGCATAGCCCCAGGCGCCACAGGAACCCTGCTTCCTGAGATTCAGTTCTGACTTTCACTGTGTAACCACCGCTCTCTGCTCATAGGTGTAGTGAGGCTTCCAAACATGAGAACTTGCCTCTCTGTTCTCTCTGGGCTGAGCCTAGGACCCTTGAGGCCAGCCATTCTTCCAATTATTCAGGGTAGATCTCCAACCTGAAGGCGGGAGTAGGGTGAATAGCATAGTGAGGATTGTTCCAGGGGCAGGTGATGGAACTGAACCTGTGTCTTTCTCAGGCCCCAGGAGAAATGGCTCAGCTGCCAGTAGTCAAAGCAGAAGCCCCAGAAGTGAGCCAGTTTCTCAAGGTGATGCCAGGTAAGCATGCACTAGAAAGACTCTTTCTGCTTACAGATAGACAGTATCTAGAGTACCCCTGCACCTCAAAACTCCCACTTCTCCCCCAAACGTTCTCACCTTTCCAATCTCTTGTTCTTTATCTGTCTTGCTCCCTTTTTCTTCCATTCCTTCTTTACCCAATCTTCAACTGTCACAATTCTATCAACATCACTTCATTTGCTAATCCTCCTTCCATCCATTCACTAACTGAAGGCCACCTTATAATCATCAGTCATCTTCCACCCATTCGTCCATCCACCCATCCACCCATCCATCCATCCACCCATCCACCCACCCATCCATCCACCCACCCATCCATCCACGCATCCGTCCATCATCCATCCACCCACCCACCCATCCATCATNTCCATCCATCCATCCATCCATCCATCCATCCATCCACACATCCGTCCATCCATCCACCCACCCGTCCATCCATCCATCCACCCACTCACCCATTTATCCACCCACCCATCCATCCACCCATCCACACATCCATCCATCCACCCATCCACCCATCTACCCACTTTTCCACCCAAACATCTGTCCATCCATCCACACATCTGTCTATCCTGCTATCCATTCATCTGTGAATCCATCTATCACTCTGCCACCCACCCATCCTTTCATTCATCCATCTCCACACTCGTCCATCCATCCAACTAACAAACCATCCATATGCCCATCTATCCATCAGCACATCCACCAAACATCCATCAATTTATCCATTTAACCATCTAACCATCTACCCAAACACCATCCATCTATCCATGCATCCAACCAAGGTTTACTAGGTACCATCTTGATTGTCTCAGGTATTGCCAAAGCAAAACAAGAAGACAATTCTGTACCCTAAGGTCGTGATATGGGCATGCAGATGGCAAATCCACAGGGAGCCTGTACAGCTCACTGGGTCAAGGGGCACGGTCAGCTTCTGTGAGTTACTGGAATGAGAAAGGGTAGCACAATTGTTCCAACCCCACCTTACCAATTTGTCAACATGAGTCAACATCTACTATACGTATGTTGAGCCCTGAACTGGAAGTGTGAATAAGGTACCATAGGTGTTGAAGGGAAGCCTGACAAAGTGTGGAGAAGGTTTGTGCTAAAACACCTCACACTGTAGAGTTCCTAAAGCATTTCCCTCACTTACGAGCTCACTGCATCCTTGTGACTTGCAGCAGAGTCATTTCAATCTTATTCAATAGAGGAGGAACTTGAGGCTGGGGAATCTCACTAAGACCACATGTATTGGAGACACACAGTCAGGACTTGATCTCAGGTCTATGGGTTCCAAGCCCAGCATTCTTTTCAGAATGTGATCTGTAAGAGACAAGTATGTGTCAGAGGAAAGAGGGAGACCTGCTGTGGGGCCAACCCATGCCAGACCCTGCACTACATTGTCACAGAGCCCAGGTTTCCACTCCTAGAGCTTCCTGGGGGTTATGTGCCATCCCAGAGTTTCCCAGCATCTCTGCTAGCTGCTGAGCCTCTGAGACATCGCTTTCTGACACCTGCTGAGTGTTGGCCTTGCTGCTGCTCTGCCCAGGAAGGGGACAGTGTGGAAGAGAAACTCACTCCTCCTTACCCTTGGCTGCAATCCCAACACCCACCATCCTGTCCTTGAAATTGGATCAGCATTTTAGAGTCGGAAAAAGAAAATGAGAGGACACTGGTCAACCTGCACCACCCTGGATCTGGTTGGAGAGCTTAGAACTGTAGAGCTGGGGCTCTAAAAAACCCAAATCCTGCAAAAGCCACAGGTAGGAAAGCATATAGCCCATCAAAGTTACAGGAGGCTTCCACTGTCAGAGATAGGCAGTACTCAGCAGTCATCTTTTTGGGTGCCAAATGTCTTTCTGTGACTGTCAAAGAGCTTCTGATATTCCAACAGAGGTTAAGAACCTATTGGCAGGCACATTTTCTTCAGGGACAGGGCTGGCATGGCCCATGTTCAGCTGAACTCATGATGTCAGAGAAGACATGGGGTGCAACCCTAGTAACCTAGCCCTCTACTTTTTGCAGAGGACATCGTGCAGATGCCTCCAACACCCCCCAGCAGCCACGGCAGTGACNGCAGTGACAGTGATGGCTCCCAGAGTCCCCGCTCTCTGCCCCCTTCCAGCCCTGTCCGGCCCATGGCCCGCTCCTCCACGGCCATTTCCACTTCTCCGCTCCTCACTGCCCCTCACGTAAGCAACTAGGGATGGGCTGGCCCTGGAGGCTAGCCAGTGAGTAGGTTTACCCGGTGCCTGATCAGTAAAGGGGTCGGGAAGTCCCACATCTAGTACCTATCCCATCAGTTTCAGGGAGGTGACCATCTGGCAAGGAAGAGGGGGGATTTCTCAGTTCTGCCTCAAGGTGCATGGAAATCAGAGGCAGCGAGACCATGTCCAGAAAGGCCTAGAAGCCTCGCTGTGATAGAGCTGAGAACCTCACATTTATGAGCCTGGCAGTGACCCAGGCTATCTCTAAGGAGCACTGTTTGGGGGCAACATGGAAAGAGATCCTGAACCCTAGGGAGGGCATAGATCCTCCTAAGTTGAGATTGTGGGGAGTGACCTGAGGGAGGTGCTGTTTAGGGGTACCTTGGATAATGAGCTTTGGGACTTTGGATTCTTGGGTAGGACAGGTGAAGGAGCCCCCTAAAGCCATTCTGACATTCGATGCATGTTACTGGACTCAGATGCTTCCCCTTTTCCGAGGAGGAAATTGAGGTTCAGAGTACTGTGTACACAAATTTGAACCTGAGATTATCTGTTTTCTTCAGAAACTGCAGGGGACATCGGGGCCACTGCTCTTGACAGAAGAGGAGAAGCGGACCTTGATCGCCGAGGGTTACCCCATTCCCACCAAACTCCCCCTCACCAAGGCTGAGGAGAAGGCCTTGAAGAGGGTACGCAGGAAAATTAAGAACAAAGTAAGGCTGGAACCATCCCTACCCTAAGACTATGGGGAACTTTCCACTGAAGAGGGCTCTGTCCCCTGGTGATGTCAGTTCTGAAATTGGGGACCACCTAGGAAGTGAACACAGGGCTATGGTAACCCTTGCTTTGGGACTTCCTCCTTTAGATCTCCGCCCAGGAGAGCCGCCGCAAGAAGAAGGAGTACGTGGAATGTCTAGAAAAGAAGTAAGTCTTCTGTGGGCCGGGATGTCAGCCGGGTGCGCCAGCCTCAGCCAGAGCCCAGCTGCAGGCAGTGGGAT
>LOEQ01001271.1:301092-313788 GCA_001685075.1 Bramus lutescens
AGGGCCTGTCGGGGTGCTTCCAGCCCGTGCCTGCTTGACCCTTCCAGGGTGGAAACATACACATCAGAGAACAATGAGCTGTGGAAGAAGGTGGAGACACTAGAGAATGCCAACAGGTGAGTGTCCCACCTACCTCACTAAAAGTGGTGGCTGCTTCTGGAATAACTACGTCAGGATGATACCCCAAAATGTACCCCAGGAACTGGGAGCTCTGTCGTCTTGCCAGTCCCTATTTCCCAGCTGTCCTTAACTGCACATGACTCTAGGCATTGACAGACTGGTAAGATGCCCATCAAGTACGACTATGCACGACATAAGCTCTCCAGGTGTGCATTCCTCCCCTGCAGTGTCAGGGTCAGCACTGCCCCCCCGCAGTGTCAGGGTCAGCACTGCCCCCCGCAGTGTCAGGGTCAGCACTATCCCTCAACTTGTTAGAAATTCTTATTCTCACCAGGCAGTGGTGGCGCACACCTTTAATCCCAGCACTCAGGAGGCAGAGGCAGGTGGATCTCTGTGAGTTCAAGACCTACAGAGCAAGTTCCAGGACTGGCTTCATAGCTACTGAGAAACTCTGTCTCTAAAAACCAAAAGAATTTTTAAAAATCAAAAAAAAAATGCTTATTTTCTCTTTCAGGGCATGATGGTGCATGCCTTTAATCCCTGTACTTGAGAGTCAGAGGCAGGAAGATCTCTGTGAGTTCAAGGCCAGCCTGGTCTATACAGGGAGCTCCAGGACAGCCAGGGTTACATAGAGAGAACCTGTCTCAAAGAAACAAAAACAAAGAAATGCTTATTTTTAGACACAGAGTTAAGTTTGCTGAAATCACTCACAGCAGCAGGAGGGACCAGCAATCTGTGCAGATTTTATTTTGTTTTGAAACCAAGTCTCATATAGCATAGGCTGGCTTCAGACTCGCTAAGCAGCTGAGGACAACCTTGAACTACTGATTCCTCTGCCTCTACCTGCTAAGTACTAGGTACCAAGTGTGTCACTGTGCCTGACTGCAATTGGTGCTGCTGTTGTTTGTTTTATGTGATGAGTGTTTTGCCTACATATATGTCTGAGCAGCACATGCATGCAAGTGCCCATGGCAGCCAGAAGAGGGTATTGGATCTCCTGGAACTAGAGTTCTAGATGGTTATGAGCTGCCATGTTGATGCAGGAACCAAGCCCAGGTCCCTTGGGAAAGCAGCCCATGCGCTCCACCATGGAGCAATCTCTCTCCTGCAGTGTCTAGTGTACCTTCAAGTAGTCCCCATGGCTGTTTAGTGTGCTGGCCTAGACCCTTTCTACTTAAAGCCAGTTCCCCACTATGGCCTGAGAACTTGTAAGAGATCAGAAATTTCAGGACTTTTCTAAGATTGCTAGGTCAGAATCTACATAACTTACGTGTGTGTGCGTGTGTGTATGTGCTCTCAAGAATGTGTTGTGTTATCTCTGTGAGTGTGTGGATGTTATCTATGTGTGTGTATTATCTCTGTGTGTATCTCTGTGTGTTATCTTTGTGTATGAGTGTGTTATCTGTGTGTTAGTGTGTATTATCTGTGTATGTAAGTTATTTCTGTGTTATCTGTGTGTGTTGTGTGTCTGTTATCTCTGCGAATATGTGTGTTATCTTTGTGTGTTATCTCTCTGTGTATATTTGTGTGTCATCTTTGTGTGTGTGTTATCTTTCTGTGTGTATTTGTGTGTTACTTTGTGTGTATGTGTGTGTGTGTGTGTTGTCCAGAGGTCAACATCTGGGGTCTTCCCTGGCTGTTCTTTACTTTATCATCTAAAGCAGGGTCTTTCACTGAGTCTGACACTCACTGGTTGGCTGGTTTTGTGCCCTGTGTCACTCACTGTCCCCTTCCCTGACACACCAGCACTATAGCAAGCATACCCGGCTTACATGCCTAGCCTTTTTTTGACAGGGTCTCTATCATATAGCTCTGGCTGTCCTGGAACTCACTTTGTAGACCCTGCTGGCCTTGACTCACAGAGATCCTCCTGCCTCTGCTTCCTAAGTACTGAGACGAAAGGTGTGCACCAACATGCTTGGCTCATGCCTGGTCTTTCACGTGGGTGCTGAGGATCCCGATTCAGATCCTCATGTTTGGGTGAGCATTTTATCTACTAAACCCTTTCTCCAGCTCTGCAACCACACTTTAACAAGCACCCTGGGTGACTGACTCCCTTGCACTTATTTGAGGAACATTTGTGCCAGGGAACCCACATGGCACCTGGAATGTAGCAGGAAATCACAGCCCTGGGCTCTAGGCTCTAGCTCCACTCTGCTATTTCTTGTGAACCTCTCTGGGCCTCAGTGTTCTTGGCACCAAGGATATGACTGGCACCAAGCAGCCCTGACTGGCGGGACTGTGCGAAAGTTCTGTAAGACATAATCACTAAAACCAACAAGGCGTGTGGCATTAAAGAATGCTCACCCGGCCAGACAACAGCGGTGCAAGCCTTTAATCCCAGCACTCGGAAAGCAGAGACAGATGAATCTCTCTGAGTTCAGGGCCAACTTGGGTCTACACAGCAAGTTCTAGGTCATCTAAGGTTACACAGAGGAACCTTGTCTAGAAAAATACTTTTCTGAATTCTAGATAGTACCCTGAGCTACAAATCCACTGACTTGAACCCAGGACCTTGTGCACACTATGCTGCTTTACCACTATGCTAAGCTCCCTTGTTTTGTTTTTGTCTGTTTACATTTTTTAAGTTTTAAGTTACATTTAGAGTGTGTGTGTGTGTGTGTGTGTGTGTGTGTGTGTGCACCTGTGCAGGTTAGAGGACAACCTAAAGGGTCTTTCTATGTTGTAGCTCAGCCCTGAACTTCCTACGTACCTAGGAAGAGGCACCCTTCTCTTCCCGCCTCGGGAAGACCCTAGCTACTTTTTCCTCCTTCCAGCTTCTCAGGCGAAACCCAACCACTGCCCTGATTGACTTAAAGAATTCGCGGCTCCACCCCCACACCCAATCAGGATGGGGGGCGGAGCCTTCAAACTTCATCTAGCTACGTCTGCCCCTAAATATCCAGTAGCTTTAGGGCTATTTTGCCACCTGCTGTTCACCTCAGGAACTGCATGTACCCAGCAGAGTGGAAAAGTGCAATATTAACTATTTAACAAAGGATTCCATGCTGGGTAGTGCGCAGTTCTTGCCCTCACTTAGCATCAGAGATTTACATGGAAGTCCATAAATAAAACCAAAGTGTTACAGGTGTTGTGATAGCAGTAAAAACAGCAACAAAATTCATATAAACAATAGCTGCCATTTACTGACTGCACTACACACTGTGCCAAGCATCTGTCTTGTCGAATCAGGGTGCTGTAGGCTGCAGAGGAGGAAAGCTGATGTGTCTGTGACTGGTGCTGAGTGAGAAAAGAAACAGAACCTTTCTTGAGAAGAGTCAGGAGCGGTTCAGGGTCCCTACCCAGCTTTCCACCATGGAGCAGGTCCCTGGTACCTGCAGAGGAGCCAAGCAGGAGGTGACCTTTTGTGTCTTGACTAAAATGGTCACCTAAGCATGGAGGCCCAGTCAGGAGCAGAACAGGCTCCCTTAGGAGAGGCCAGGGTATAGACATGGCTCTGTGCCTGATCCCCCCTGGTGACTACCGTGCCTTCCTCAGGACCCTGCTCCAGCAGCTGCAGAAACTCCAGACTCTGGTCACCAGCAAGATCTCCAGACCTTGTAAGATGGCAGCCACCCAGACGGGCACTTGCCTCATGGTAGGTGCTACTCCCTAGCACCAGGTCACAGTGGGTAGCTCCTCTGGAGGCCTGCTCTCTAGGAGAGCCTTAAGGGGTCAGTGGCCTGACCAGGCCAGTTCTAACAGATTTGTGACTGATGTCCCTGAATCTAGTGGAGGGCAGGTCCNTGGCTTCCACAGCCGCAGGGAGTGTGGTGACAGGGAGTCTCTGAGAGCCCACCAAAGGACACCTAGGATGGGCCCAACCTCTGTTTGGCTCTCTTCCATCAGTCTGTCTCCTCCCGATGAACATCACGTTTTCTCTGAAATCCCGAGGGATTGGATCTCCCCAGGGACCCTCAGCTCCTTCTTTTCAACTTCCAGGGGCTCAGGCTGAGAGTGTGATGAGAGGATATGTCCCCCACCCTAGTCACATCTGCAACCCACCCTTTCCTCTTCCCGGTTCTTCCTTTCCTGACTTCTCTCTCTGTGGGTGAGAACCACATAGAACCCTCCCTCCTCTCTCTGGCACTGCCTTTCGTGTTCCCTGGGTTCAGTCTAGTATAATGTGGGCAAGAGACTCCACTTGGAGGAAGCAGCGGGCTCTGGAGAGCTTTCTTGGGAAAGCGCTGAGCCTTTTGCAGCCAGTGGTTGGGATGGGGGCAGTCTTGTAGGCCCACCCTGCCCCAGATCTGATGGCTGCTCTGCCTACTACTAGGTGGCAGCCTTGTGCTTCGTTCTGGTGCTGGGCTCCCTCGGGCCCTGCCTTCCTGCATTTTCTTCCATCCCCAAGACTGTGAAGGAAGACCCCATTGCAACTGACAGCGTCTACACAGTCAGTCAAAGTGAGTACCTCTCAAATTCTGGGTAGAGTCAGATATAAGAGAAAAGCCATGCCAGCAGTCAGAAGGCAGAGGCAGGAGGATCTGTATGAGTTCAAGGCTAGCTTGGTCTACACGGGGAGTTCCAGGTATTCCAGGGCTACATAGTGAAACCCTGTCTTAAAAAAGTTTGGACCACTGGAGAGATGGCTCAGTGCTTTGATTCCTAACCCACATGGGGGCCCACGACTGTCTGTAACTCCAGTTCCAGGGAACCCAGTATCCTCTTCTGGCCTTTGAAGGTACCAAGCACACAAGCGATGCACAGATATACAAGCAGGCAAGATACCCATATACATTTTTAAAAGTTAAGAATAAATGTTTTTCAAAGATTGAGGTTGGAAGCCAGGCGGTAGTGGTGCACACCTTTAATCCTAGCACTTGTGAGGTAGGTGGATCTCTGAGTTCAAGGCCAGCCTGATCAACAAACAGATTCTAGGTCAGCCAAGGCTACACAGAGAAATCCAGTCTCCAAACAAACAGATAAATAAAGGTTGGGGTTGGCATTATCTCACTCCACACTTTAATTTTGCAGATAGAATACTGAGCCACAGTGAGGGTCTATGACATGTTTAACGTCAGTGGTAGATTTGGGACTAGACTCTAAGTCTGCCTCTCTGGGATCCTTTGGTATGACTTGGAGGAAGCAGCCTTCAAGGACAGTGGAGTGTTATAGGTCTAACCTCTGTGTATAAGGGTGGCAGTGGTTATGATGGATTGGCTAAGCACCATTTGTATTTTAGCACTGGGACAGCAAATAAGTGTCCATCTTCAGTCATTTCTAATGTGATAGAAACTGCCAGACACACACAGTTAAGAAAGATTCCGAGGCACACAGAACCCACAGCGTCAGTTGGGACTCCTAGGAGCTCCTACCCTGCTGAGAGCGGCAGTTGTGCAGAGCGCCACCCCAGTGGGGCAGTGCGTGGCCCGGCACAGTTGTGCCAAGTTGCCACCCCAGTGGGTCAGTGCGTGGCCCAGCACAGCGGGCACTGCTGTTTGCTAGTTGTGTGACCCAGGGTGTGTATCTTAGGTTCTTTAGATGGTGACTTCTGGAACCCAGAAGCTGCTGTCCTTACATGCACATGCATACTAGGTGAGCATGCGCAGTGCCTTCTGGACAAGCTCCTGAAATGGGGAACAACAGGGCCAGAAAAGCAAGGCCAGAGTCAGTACAGACAAAGAACAGCCTGGCTTTCAGAGGCAGAGACCACTTCAGGCAGGCCCATAGGGGAACTTGCAGGCCAGAAGCAGGAATCTGACCAACAGAGGAGAAAGAGGAAGCAGATAAGAGGTCAGAGAAAGGGGAGAGCAAAACACTGAGGGCCTGGAAGGAGGGAGGGAGCTGGGAGGAGGACTAAGTGGAAGAGGGGTTGGAATTCATTCTGGGAGGGCTGTGACTGGGGGTGAGGGTCCCTGGGCTGTAGAAGTCACAGTAGAGAAGGGAGCAGGAGTGGGGCTGAAGGATATAACCAGGGAGGGGAAGGCAGGGCGTGGATGAGCCTCTGAAGGAGTGCTGCGCAGGGCAGGGCAGAGGGCACGCCTGAGGAAGGAGGTGGCTCTTTGAGCAGACTGGTTTCCGGACTAGCTTCACACAATGCCAGAGGCCGCCTTTTCCACAGATTCCCACAGATTAGACCCTTCAAAGGAAGCCATGAGGCAGCCAGCAGACCCTGGAGCCAGAAAGCAGACTTGCAGGGGCCCTTGATGGTGAGCTCTGGGATGAGCAGCCTCATTTTCAAGGTTTTGTATAAGACTTAATTTGCTGTGAGCTGTATAATGCCTGGCACAGGTGTCCAACAAACAGCCATTTTCCTCCCCTTGACTTCTCCGAAGAGTGAACTTGCCCAGAACTAAAAAGAAAAAATTTTCCCTAAGTCTCCCAAGAAGTAAGTGGCATGGTAGAATTAGAATCCAGTTCTCAGAAGATCCTCAAGTTGTAGGCCTTTGATCTCGGTTTCTCAAGTCAAGGCAGAGATAGCACAAGCTTAAGGATTACTCAGGCTACAAAATGAATTAATGGCCAGCCTGAGCAACTCAGTGAGACCCTGTCCCACTATAAACCTGAGAGAAAGAGAGGCCAGGGTGGGAGGATGGGCAAGCCGGCTCTGTGTCCTGGAGGTAGAGTATCAATGACCCTAGCATGCATGAAGCTCTGGGTTTAATCCTTAGTACCACAAGAGGGGGGGGAAAAATCCCAGTTTTCAGAAAGCCAATCAGCACTCTCTTTCTCAGAGTGCATGTTTTTTTGAGCTAGTGATTTTGCTAAGCACAGCTTCAATCCCTTACTCTGTATTGCTCATTGAATCCTTGAATCTCCATGAAATTGATTCTACTATCCCCATTTTACAGATCAACAAACTGATGCTCAGTAAGATCAGAGGGGGAGTGTGTGTGATTAGCCCGAGCTCACCCAGCCAGGGATCCTTAGGACCAGAATTCAGAGTTAGCCTGTAAGATTCAGAGCCTGTGCTCTTCATGCCTCAGGAGCACCCGTGACTCACCTTGTTCATTTTCCCCAGTGCCCTCTCGAAGCCTACTGTTCTATGATGATGGGACAGGTTCATGGGAAGATGGCCGAGGTGCCCTACTGCCTGTGGAGCCCCCAGAAGGCTGGGAGCTCAAACCCGGGGGACCAGTAGAACCGAGGCCCCAGGACCACCTCCAGCATGACTATGTGGGCAGCACCCATGAGACCACCAAGTATTTGAGCGAGACCTGGCCAGAGGATGCTAATGACAATGGCACCAGCCCCAACTTCTCCCACCCCAAGGAGTGGTTCCATGACAGGTGAGCAGAGGGACAGGGTCCCAGGCTGCACCACCCTGAGACTCATCTTCCCAGAACAGGGGCGGGGCATCTTCCTGGGGGCCGGGGCATCCTCTCAGGGGAGGAGCATTTTCCCAGGGAAGGGCAGTCCTCTTNNGGAAGGGCAGTCCTCTTGAGGGGGGGGGGTTCCCTGGTCTAGACCCAGTTCAAATTTGGGTGATAGGGATCTCAGAGTAGATTCATACATGGATCTCTTCTTTCCTCAGGGATCTGGGCCCCAACACCACCATCAAACTCTCCTAGGCCTCTCCGAGACCCAGGACACAGGACGGACACACTGGCACCCAAAAGAGGCGTTCTCTTGCTCACTGATCCAGATCCAGCTCCCACCCCTGCCCTGGGGCCCTCTGCCCTAGGAGAGAGGGTCTTCTCCCCAGCCATCCTGTCCCTGTGGCTAGGGTCCCTCTATGTCCCCGGACATTTGGACAACTCCCCTGGCTACTCTCTTCCCTCTTCTTCCCATCTGTTCTCCTCCAAAAAAACCACTTACTGGGCCACTCTTGCTTCCTTTCCCATAGTGACCAACACGACCACTGTTTCTGGCCCCTCATACACACACACACACACACACATACAAACACACATACACGAACACATGCACACACAATCACACCCCCACCTCCTACTGTACAGAGACCAAGAACAGAAATTGTTTGTAAATAATGAAACTTATTTTTTATTATTGCCAATCCCCTAAGATATTGTATTTTACAAATCTCCCTCCTGTCACCTCTCCCTTATTTTGTATTTTATGAAGTTAGCGCGGGCTTTGCTACCCCTTGGCCTGGGACAGAGGGACACCCCACCCTCTCCCGGTTTCCCCATGCCGCTGCCCAAGTTGCTGGGCCTTTTGAATTGCCAAACTGCTCCCTCCACCAGCTCAGCACATGCTTTAAGAAAGCAAAATTAAAAAAAAAAAGATTCAGCATCAATCCCGACTTCATGCATTCTTTATGAGGGTCCAGGAGTGAGAAGAAAGAGTTTATTTCTATTTCTATTTCTGTTCGGTGGGGGTGGAAGGGTGCCTGGGGAAAGACCTGTCTATCTGGAGACTTTTATCCAGCCAGTCACTGAATTTGGACTGGATAACTCAAATCCAACACCAAAAACTACATTAAAAAAAAAAAAAGCCAGGCAGTAGTGGCTCAGGCCTTTAATCTCAGCACTTGGGAAGCAGAGGCAACCTAATCTACAAATCCAGTTCCAAGACAGCCAGGACTGTTGTTACACAGAGAAACCCTGTCAAAAAAAAAAAAAGTCGATGTAGTGTTGTACACCTGTAATCTCAACAGACAGGAGAACCTCTTGGAAACTCAGCTCACAGGTCAACAGAGAAAGAGAGATCCTACCTCAAAATACAGAAGGCAAAGAGCATGGTGGTGCAGGCTTTTAATGCCAGCATTGTAGAGGCAGAGGCAGGTGGACCTCTGAGTTCAAGGCCAGACTAGTCTGCAGTGAGTTCAAGGCTCAAAGCTACATAGTGAGACTCTGTCTTTTGTTTTGGGTTTTGGTTTTCGAGACAGGGTTTCTCTGTACTTTTGGTGCCTGTCCTGTCCTGGAACTCTCTTTTTAGACTAGATTGCCCTTGAACTCACAGAGATCCACCTGTGAGTGCTGGGATTAAAGGTGTGTGCCACCACCGCCAGTTTGAGACTGTCTTAAAAAAGAAAGGCAAAAGTCAGGAACACTCTGAAAGTTGTGCTATGACCTCCACTTGTTCAACATGAGTGCAAGCAGATAAGCACAGGCAACAAAAGGAGAAAAAGAAGAAAGAGAAGAAGAGGAAGCAGGGAGGAAGAATGGAGGTAAAACATGTAAATCTGTAAATCTAAAGCTGGAGAGAAAGGGCTCCCAGCATCCAGCTGATGCTAGAGGCTTGAATCTACAGATAGCAAAACACCAGGGAAGACCATATTGAGGAGGAGGAGTGAAGAAAGAGATTGAGACAGAATGAGGAAAAGGGACGGGGTGGGAACTGAGTGACCAGAAACAGCAGAGAAGAAACCTTTACCAGTGGCGAAGTAGGCCCTTAATCCCAGACAGAGGCAGAGAGACAGGTAGATAACTAAACTCAAGGCCACAGTAGTCTACAGAGTGAGCTCCAGGATAGACTGGACTACATAGAGAAATCCTGCCTTAAAAGAGAGAGAGAGAGAACTTTAAGATGGGTGGGGTGGCTAGATTGTCAACTCACAGAGGTGAGAATGCAGAAGTGAGGAGGTCCCAGTGCCCTTGGGCAGGGGTGAGGTGGAAGCAAGAATGGGCGGGTTGGTTGGAAGTGGTTGGCACAACCCTAGGGGGCCACCCAGGCAAGGTCAGGCTGTTTCTCACACAAAAGGAGACTGACCATAATTCTTTCTAGAAGACACATACAGAAAGAAGACTGAAGGTGCCACTAGGGATGACAGCGGTGGCAGATGGGAGTCAGGGAGCCAGGGAAGTCAGGGAGGGGTTCACTTGTACCAAGAAGACCTGAGTAAGAAGGGGCAAGTGTTCTATAGAATTGAGGGGAGAAGGAAATTGAGGGAACCCTCAATAACCATGAGACTTGGGACAGGGCAGCCGCGAGTATTGGCATGAAAAAAGATGAAAGGGCCAGTTTCAGACAGTTCTGAAGAATAACAGGAGTCTCTCCCCTCCCCCATTCCTCAGTAACCTTCCTGTGTCTCATTCTCCCATTTCCTCAGTGGCCTAAGAGCTGTGTGTGTCCAGCAGGGACTGACATGGTCCTAGGATCCCTCCCTCTCTGCAGCGCTGGGGACGACACCCAGGGCTTTGCACTAGTGCTCACTACCTTCACACACACACACACCCCAAAGAAGGTTTTTGGTTTTGTGCTTGTTTGTTGTTTTGAGATGGAGTCTTACTGCAAAGGCCAGGTTGGCCTCAAACTCAGCAATAGTTGTCTGTCTGTGCCTCCTGAGTGCCAGAATAGAGTGTATGTCTCCTCACTTGGCCAAAAAGGGCATTTTACAGATGAGAACAGCAACAGCAAGCCAGGACTCTAAGCTGGAGAGGTGTTCAACATTAAAGAGTGTGCACCAAGTTTGGTTCACACACACACACACACACACACACACAGAGACAGAGAGAGAGACAGACAGACAGACAGAGAATGCCAAGCTTCAAAGAGATCAAACCAATTCAGAGCCGTTTGCGCACCAAAGCTGCTTTGTGAACACAGGTCTTCTGGCTCCACCATAGCCCCTGAGCCCCTTCCTGTCTCCCTTCCTCCTCTATGACCACACTAGGGACTTGACTCCCAGGGTTTCCTGAGGCCCATGGCTAGCAAGTAGCTTCTCATGCATATCTATCCAAAATGTTTCCCCAGCCTGTGTTAGAATGTAGGGTTACTCCCCTCCCACAAGTCACCATAGACTGTGCCTCCTGGNGATGTCCCTGTCCCTAAGGGAGTGTATCCCTAGCAATGGAGCAATAGTTTCACGTTTTGTTGTCAGTCCTGGCAGCCTGCTTTGACACAGCTCTTGTGACAGTTTTGACAATGCCAGTTATCCTGCCTCAGTGACCACAACAAACCCTTTGTTAGAGCTCAAAACCAAAGCTCTGAAAACAGGGTAAGTAGCTGAGCAGAGATGGGCCAAGCAAGGTTCCAGACCCAGAAGGCTGAACCAGCTCAGGAACCATCTGACCAAAATGAACACCTGTCTGATGTAAGTAGCAAGTACTCTGTGTCTCTCTGGGAGTGGAGAAGATAGGCCAAGTCACTTGGTTCCAAATGAGTCCAACTTGCTTGGTCATCAGAGTGTGCTCTCTCCCTATTCTACTTAATGTCTCCACCCCAGTGAGCTCATCTGTAAAATAGTACCCACCCTCTGAAAGCTGTTTGAGAAGTCCAGGAAAACTTGCCAGGAAAATGCTTAGTGACACAGCCATTATGCTGCAGACATCAGTAACTCTTTTCTAAGTACGGTGGTGATGGGTGGGCTGGGGCCAGAGGAGTAAGATGTCACCACAAAAGGCTGCAGAAGGTGGTGAGGCTGGTCAGGAGGAGGGCTTCATTTTTCTCCTCTTGGGAAGGAAGCCAAGCCCTAGCTTAAAGATAATGCAGCCAGAAGCTAGCCCTGAGGTGTGTGTGGATGGTGGAATGAAGCCCACTTTAAAAGCGCTAAGTGGGGAAGAGCTCTGCAGGAAAGAGCCAAACAAAACCCCACCTGGGAAGCCAGAAGCTAGGCAGCTGGTGAGTGAACGTCAGACCCAGCCAGCACTACCGTAATTCACGGTGTAGGAGGCTACTCTGGGCCAGGTTGCTTGAAAATCAAAGGTCAGAGTCCTATAAGGGT
The DNA here is from genome assembly GCA_001685075.1 of Bramus lutescens. Lineage (NCBI taxonomy): Eukaryota > Metazoa > Chordata > Mammalia > Rodentia > Cricetidae > Bramus > Bramus lutescens. The sequence goes on from LOEQ01001271.1 coordinate 312,782, forward strand.
GGACTGGAGGGCAGCTGGGTTGCAGGGCGGGGCTCCCATCCCCAGCAGCAGGATTTCTTTGTAACTGGGCTTTGGGGAGAAAGCTCCTTTGCGGCCAAGGAAGTTTAATCCAAAGGGGGCTTGCTGGGCCACTAAGATGTGGGAAGCAAAATGATAGCAGGCCTTTGGAAATTTACAGAGAAAGGGGAGGGTTGCCACAGCAGCACAGCGGGGGCGGGGGGCACGAGAGCTGGTACCAGAGGCCTGGACTTCAAATGCCCTGCCACTCACAACCAAATCACTGAAGGTCATTTCTCTACTGCATGAAGGAAGCGATAATACCTGCCGCTCAGGGATGTGGTTGCTACTGTGAGGGTGTGCAGGGTTTGCCTGATGCAATCTGCTTGGGCCAGAAAGAGAGCATCTTCAGTAGAGCATCAAGAAGGAATGCATGGGGGCCATGGCTCTGGAAATGAGCTTTGAAGGATGGATGTGGTTTCCTTGCAATGGATAACTCAAGCAAAGGCATAGGACAGCACAGCCACAGCCAGGACGGAGAGTATCAGAGGAACCCAAAGCAGTCCATTCTCGACCTATGTAAGTCAGGTCTCTCCTACCTTCCCACACTCACGGGCAATGGGAAAGAATGGCAGACTACACTAGACATCTTCACAGAGGACAAGGAAGGCTAGGAGGAAGCCATTCAGGCTGGACCAGTTGAGGAGCTGTTTTGGAAAAAGAAAGCTTTTAATGGAGCCTCAGAATTTAAAAACTGTGATGAGAAGGAACCCCAGGTGGATGGGACCATCTATGATGCTATGAAGAACTGGTAACAGTTCCAGAATAAGATGCATCAGAGGAAATGGATGGATGGGGTTGGATGGTGGGATATGGGCCTTGAATGCCAGGCTGGAGTATAGGCAAAGGATTGTCATTAAATACTGCATGGAGGGCTGGAAAGATGGCTCAGTGGTTAAGAGCATTTCCTGCTCTTCCAAAGGTCCTGAGTTCAGTTCCCAGCAACCACA
>LOEQ01001271.1:327317-339733 GCA_001685075.1 Bramus lutescens
CGCTTCGTCTTTAGTGCCGTGGTAGGGTCAGCTCCTAACCCTCCCGCAGGGAGACAGAGTCTCCCCAACTCCTTGACACCAGCGGTCAGGAACCCCACGACTGGCCAGCACTCCTTTTTGACAGTCTTCCTGAGCCTTTTTTACCAGCGTGGTGGGGCGATCACACCCCCCTTCGTGTTCTCTGGAACCTGTCTGCCAACTACCACTGTTTGGCATCTGCTGATTGTGGTCACTGTGATTTGTCAGAGCACATGGCTGTCTCCAGGTCACTGATTAAATTACACAATGTTTTAAACTTCTTGGAACAGTGGGTGTCTAGCGTTTTGTTCTACTTTCCTCGTAAATAGCATGAAGATACCCCTTCTCCCTCAGCTAAGCAGTCATCATCTCTTCCCCCACCTTCTTCCAGTTCTTATTTTGGAAAGGGACGAAGTGGGCTATAGTTTTGAATCAGGGTTGGCTGTTCAGGCTTCATTTTGTCCCCTTCCAAAGCACTCCAAATATCACCATATTGTACCTGTGACAGAGCTTTGACCACGTCTGTGGTGGGAAACTGGGAGAGGGTGTGGAGAGACTAAGTGCGGGCATTTCATGGCATGTATGCTCATGTGTGCCTACCCGAAAAGCCCTGGTAGAAGGGACCACCGAGGAGTATCCTACCTAGCTCTCAGATCGATTTCTTTCTGACCTCGGATTTCTTTGGTGGCTGAAGAGCTTGCAGCCAATCATCTAAGGACCCTAGAGCCTTAGCTGATTGGACTCTGACCTCTTGGACTCTGCCCAGGACCTCCCTCTTACTTTTTGTGGCTGTTTAAGGCTTTGCTGTATTTGGCCCCTTCTGGGCTTTGCCTGGGCCCTTTCCAGAGTAGATTTACCTACTAATAACCTGTGTGGTTTTCCTCTGCTGTGTATGTGGTGTACCTGTGGTGCTGATCTATGCCCTCTGCCTGGCTTACCCTAGCCAGGGGCCCTGCTCTTTGCACCTGCAGTGTGTTGCTGAGCATACACCACAAGAGATCTGGATCCTTGCACTGGCAGATGGAGCTCTGTAGACTTCTGTGAAGCCATGCAGGCTCAGTATCACATCAGACAGGGCAGGCAGTGAAGCTTCCAATACTTCTGTTTTGTCACCCACAGCCCTACAAGATCAGAGCAGCAGACACCCAGCTCTGCAGGATGTAGCCTCCAATGTTCGTTCACAGGCTCTTGGGGGGAGGGGCTCCCCTGAAGGCTTCCTGTTGCTGCCCATGGGGCACCAAGTGTTGAGTGCTTCAGACCTGTGGTTGTGCCCGTTTTGAAGAGCACACAGGCTTGTGGATGCAGGCATGAGCTTTGGGCACATTCAGCAGGAAGAACAAGCAGAATGATGAGTTCCTTTATATAATCTCTAAAATAAGCAGGATAGGTTCTATTTTTCCATTTTTATAGATGAAATAAACACAGTATCAGAAAGGAGCTATTTGTCCAGAATCACACAGCACATAAGAGGCCGAGACAGCATTTGAACTCAGGTTGGTCTGATTCCAAAATCAACATCCCTTTCTCTGTTCTGGGATCCCAAACACAACATCACAGAGGCCCAGGGGAGCTTTAAGAAAGACGGATTCTTAGATCTTACCATTGGTGTATCTGGCTCTCCAGCTCTAGAAGTGAGCCTGGGCATTTCTCTAGAGCACACAACTGGAGAAGTACACAATGGGAAGTGATTTTCTAGGATGCTTATTGAGAAGAAAATCAGAACACTTCTAGAAACATAGATGCAATGGCTTGAGCTCTGGAGCCCTGCACCAGGGCAGTGGTGCTTTTAAAAAAATGAAGAGACTGGGAGATGCTGCTGGGGAAAGGGGTCCTCTGGCAGACCAGGGAGGCTAGCCTCCGTTCCCTGGGAGATGCTGCTGGGGAAAGGGTTCCTCTGGCAGACCAGGGAGGCTAGCCTCCATTCCCTTCATCTGATGCCAGGTGACAGTGGGAATAGATGTTTGGATTAGTGCCTCTGCTTTGGGTTCTGTCCTTTTAATGAATACTACGTCTTCAGTGCCCAAGATGGAACCATTCTTTCATCTTTTCCCAGGCTCCATGCTTATTTATAACCCAGCTCTTGTTTCTCCTTGGACATTCAACTTTGTGTTTTACCTCACTGATTTTATCACCCCAATTACACCTTACGCCTTGGAGCTGAGGGGCCTCATAAGTGAATGGTCCAGAAGACAGGTCCACAAGTGACAACCGAGTGGGGACTGCTCAAGCCATGTTGGGCGCCATATTTGGACCTTGGCTCACTTAGCAGTGTCTGCTGTGGGAGCAGTGTCTGCTGTGGGCTTGGCAGGGGTGGGGGTGGGGCACATGGGTGTCACTTGTGGTCAAGTCAGAAAGAACAGTATCTGTGGTGTCTTCCTTCAATCCTACCCCTGCCCTATACAGTTGGCATCACTGGGTTGGGATCTAGGGAGCACTTTGCCACCTACCTCTTCTTGGTCCAGTGAGACACAGAGCTGAGCTATAACTTCCTCAGCATACAGAGTCTTTCCACCTCTGTCTCCGTCCTACTCTACTGCTTCATGCTGGGAGTCCTCAGCTCCTTCCTGGAGGAGGGACGGGTCTGCTGTGACCCCGGGTCATCAGGTTCTCCCCTACCCTGCGTGGAGTTGGTAGAATCTTTACACTCAGGCTCTCTGAACCTAAGGGTTTGTCAGTCTCCAGTGGGAGGACGGTTTCCCAGAACCAGTCCAGGGTCTAAGGAGAGGGATCGACTCATCCTCTGGCCTTTTGCCAGCAGCTTGGTCTTAGGCAGGTCACTCAGTTTGTGGATTAGCTGGTTTTGCACCCCAGGGGCGTCAGAAAGTGCCTGGCATCACTCACATTTTGACAGAAGGAGCTTTGGCCATCCAACCCCTTGGGAGCCGGAGTGTCTGCTCTGCCATTCCTGCCCTTCATTAGTCTCAAAATCATCAACTCCCAGAGGGCAGGAGACACACCTGTGGAGCAAGTTTGACACAATAGGTCTCATTTAGAGGCCATGCCACCTGGGGCCTATGAGCATAGTCCTGAAGACAAGGCTGGCAGAGGTGCCTGCTAAGCAGCATGAGCAGAAAGAGCCCCTGTTTGGGGTGGTTTTGCAATGAATGGGGAGGGACACATTGAGGGATGCCGCTCTTTCTGAGGTGAGAACCCCTGTCCATGGCGCCAGGATGTCTGGGGGCAAAAGGAACCTCTCTGAGTGAATCAATTGTCTTGCTCAGGCTATTGCTGGGAACAGCCCAGGTGGCTGTAGAAGCCTTGGATTCTTGCCAGTGTGGAGAAGAAGGGACCTCAGTGCCTCAGCTGGGTGCACCCTGCACTCTTTGCTCCTCATACAGCCATGTGCCCAGGTATGGAGCTGGCTCCTATAGAGAAATAAAGGATGAATTCTCCTGGTCCCTGTCTACTGCCACATGGACCAGTTTTTGGCTTGCAGGTCAGGGGAGGGATTGGGCAGTTCCTGTCGTTTTGTCACCATGGAAAAGGTCTAACCCCAGTGTGTGGACTGACCAGGATTTGTACTTATTACAAGAAAATATGAGAGAAGGTACTCTTCCAGTCAAGGACAGAGAGAAGACTCTGATCCCTGGCAAAGAAAGCCTAGGCTTGGGACCTGGGGCTGGGCATGAGAGCAGCAGGCCTGCCCCTGTCTTCCAGGAAGCTTTTCTAGACTTCTCCATGTTCCCCCAGAGGGGAGGAGATTGATGGGCAGGTTGGCTAGCTTTGAGACTTGGGCTAAGCTGGTCCCTAAAAGAAGTACTGGTCCCTTCATCTACCATAGTGGGCCAAAGGACTTCAAGGTCCTTGAGCTGACCCAGGAACCTGCCCTGCAATATCACTGTGGTGGCAGCAGGGGACCAGGACTACTGTGGGGAAGGGCAGCGCCAGAAAAGTTCCCTTCTGCCAGGCTGTTGGCACCTGCTGTGTGTGGACCCAGACACCTTCACTTGGTGAGCTACCTGAAGACTCCAGCTGCTGAGGGAAACCAGGAATAAGGGGTGTGTGTTTTCATATCACTTGGCTCCACCCTTCCAGGTCCCTGAAGGCCGAGGCCCAGAGAAACAACCTTGACTCAGCTAAGGTCTCACAGCCAGCCAGGGTCATGTGTATTTGTGCCACATCAGGACCCCCAAAGCCTTACCTGCTTCTGAGATCCTCACCTGGCACTCCCAACCTGCCTCCCACCGCCTTCCATCCCTGTGTTATCTTAGGGAGGGGACCCTGTGTCTTTAGGCCCGAGGCTCTCAACCTGTGGGTCCTGACCCTTTCACAGGGCTCGACTAAGACCATAGGAAAACACAAATATTTACATCTAATTCATCACAGTAGCAGAATTATAGTCAGGAAGTGCCAATGAAAATAATTGTATAGTTGGGGTCCCACAACATGGCGAACTATATTAAAGGCTCGCAGCGTTGGGAAGGTGAACCCCTGCCCAAGGCTCACAGCTCCCCTCCTTCCTGGTGCACTGTCTCAGCCTCTACCTCTGTTTCATGTGAGGGCCCTGGGTGTCCTTGGAGTGCCATCCCCTTGGCCCTCAGCCCAGGCTTGAAAGTTTAGACCAGAACATGGACCACTAAGGGCCCGTGAGAGCGGTGTGTACACCTAGAGCTGTGCTCCCCGGGAGGGAGGGTGGACAAGGGAACTGAAAAGAGCACTCAAGCTGTCCCTCTCTGTGTCCAGGTGAGTGACACCCAGATCTCTTTCTTCTGGCCATTAACTACAGGCTTAGAAGCCCTCCAATGGCATAGAATCATCACTATAGTGGCCTGGGTAGNNNTTTTGCTTGCTTTTTGTTTGTTTGTTTGTTTGTTTTGTCTTTTGAGACAGGGTTTCTCTGGAGTTTTGGAGCCTGTCCTGGAACTAGCTCTTGTAGACCAGGCTGGCCTCGAACTNTTTTGCTTGCTTTTTGTTTGTTTGTTTGTTTGTTTTGTCTTTTGAGACAGGGTTTCTCTGGAGTTTTGGAGCCTGTCCTGGAACTAGCTCTTGTAGACCAGGCTGGCCTCGAACTCACAGAGCTCTGCCTGCCTCTGCCTCCTGAGTGCTGGGATTAAAGGCGTGCGCTGCCACTGCCCGGCTTTTTGCTTCCATTTTATAGATGAAAAAGACCACGGCTAAGAAAGGTCTTGAAGTCCACCCTGGACCTCAGCCCAAAAGCCTTGGCACGGTACCTGACTGCCGTGCTTACTAACCCTTCATGTCTATCCGTCCTTCCTTGCTGAGCCTCAGGAGGCCTTAGGTACTCTGTGAGTTTAGTGAGAGGTTGTACCTCACAAGGAGTTGCCATGATGCATGAGATCCTCAGGGTCCTTCAGCAGGAGCAGGCCAGCTGTAAAGATACTGGGTGGGCAGCCTGAGCCCAGAAAAAACTCATCAGGGTGCTTGATGGCTGGACCTGGAGAAGAGGGGTCCATCTGTGACCTTTTATTAGGTGCCAGGGGAAGAATATTCAGAGGTTGGGTTCAGAGGACCCTGTATAGCCTGGGGTCTGTGAACAGCCTGAGGAAGAGAGTGGACCCCACTTGTACCCAGAACTCTCTCTCTCTCTCTTTGCAGAGATCTCCTCCTCCTCCCTTCTGGCAGAGTGCCAGTTCAAAGCTCCCACAGAAAGGCCTCTCCCCTGCCAGGGCTGAACACCATCATAGCACATGCCAAAATAGCTGTCTGGGAGCCTGGGCCTGCACCACCCACGCCCCAGCATCTTGCGGGTTAACAGCTTGCCTGTCTCTCCGCCCCCCCTTCCCTAGCTTGCTGACATTTTAGAGAGAGCCGGGGGTGGTTGTGAAAGGGGCAAGTTGGTTCCTGCTCCCTAGCCCACATCGACAACCCACTGATACAACCTGCTGCTGCCCACCTATCTCTGGAAGGCATCCTGTAGGAGAGCCCTGCTGTCTCACCTGCTGGGAAAATAAAGCTGAGGTCTGCCTGTTGTGCCTCAATATGAGTGACACATTGTTGAAACCAGACGGGGAGACCCAAGACAGCACTGGGCAGCTGGCCACCCTCTCACAGCCTTTTTTAGTTTCAGTGGGGTTGGGGAGTGAAGATGGGGGTTGAGACAAGGTCTCATACTCTATAGCCCAGACCTGTCTTAGAACCCATGGCAATTCTGCTGTAGCCTCTTAAGTGTTGAGATTAGAGGCGTGAGCTGCCATGCCCAGCTCTTCTGGAAATCTTTTAAAGAGACTTAAGACTCCTGTGAACCAGCGCTAGGGTTTGTAAACAGGTCCTTGTGCTCGCACACTTTACCGAGCTTGGCGTCTCTCCAGACCCTGTCTGCTTTTCCCTTTTATTTGAATGGTATGCCTTAGTTGGGCATAGTGGTACTTGAATGTCATTTTAGCACTTTGGAGGCTGGGCCAGGAGGATACTGAGTTTGAGGTCAACCTGGGCTACATAGTGAATTCTGGGCTATATAGCCAGACCATGTTGCAAAAAAAAGAATAATATTGGGGGGTTGGTTTATTTCGTTTTGTTGGTTTGATTTGTTTTTTGAGTCCGAGTCTTGAACCTCTGCCTTTAGCCTCCCAAATGCCTAGGTGTGAGCTGAACGTTTTCATCTTTCACTATTGCTTGTGGTCACCAGAGACTCCTGTGCGTGGCTCCCTGAGTGTCCTCTACACCAGTGTTCTGGCCCTGGCCCTTGTGTCTTGACTTAGATAGATGTTACCAAATTGTCTTGCCAAGCAGTTACCCTAATTTGGGGGCCTCTGGAGGTATTTCCTTTCTTGAAGCACTCATTAAATTGAGGAAATATTTACCATGAACCTTCTCTTTCTAGCCCATAGCAGTCCGCAGAGCCCTTGGAGCCCCAGTTATCAGATGGGAAGACTGAGGCTCAGGCAGGTGAAGCCCATTTGCCTGGTGTTGTAGAGCTGGTCAGAGGCAGAACTCTACACATTTCCAAGTACGCGGTGGCCGGCCACCTTTGTTCTGGCAGAGTTCTTGCTTTAGCAGTAGGAAAAGTCCTTGGTAGCATGCATGGTGTCCTGGGGACAGGTGGGGATCTGGGAACTGAGAGCTATTCTAAGGAAGTCTTTAACATGATAGCGGAGGCTTCTTTCTAGGCTAGGAGCCATCACCCACTCCATGTTCTCTGACTTTGTTTATGAAACCCAGACAGCGGGGCTGGAACCCACAAAGTGGTCAGTGAGGCTGGGGGGAGGAAAGGGGACAGTGTTGGATATTTTTCAGACTGGGCTAGAGGATTCAGAGGTTGAGAAAGGTTAAATTTTGAGTTTAAGTAGTGGGTCCATCTCCTCCTAGCAGATGAGGAATTGGAATTTGCTTCAGATACTTGAGAAGGAAATGGACCCAGACACAGGTGCCACAAAGGAGTCCTGTTGGGAGAGTTGGAAGAAGACGCATTAGCATTCCTGTAAGGGGTCAGTCTCAGGGCTGCCTATAAAACACAAAGTTTGTCTACCCAGTGCTAGCAGCAAGGACTTAGGAGCTGGCCAGCCAACCTGAAGCCTCTGCTGAGGAGGGACCATTCACTCGCTATCTCTTTTCTCTTCAGGCCATGCTCAACACTTGGGGATGTGATTATTAGTGATACAAGGTCTCAGGGCCTGTAGTCTCGTGGGGGATGCAGCCTAGTAAGTCAGTACTGTTAGCCCAAAATAACCAGGAGAGAGTCTGAGTGCAAAAGCAGCTCATCCCCACTCTTCCAGGGGAGAGTGTCCGAGGGAAAGTTTTCTGGCAGAGCCAGTGTCTGAGCCAGCTCTGGTGAGAAGGAGGGCTGGAGAGATGGCTCAGAGTTAAGAGTACTGGCTGCTCTTTCAGAGGACCTTAGTTCAATTCCCAGCAACCACATAGTGGTTCACAACCATTTATAATGAGATCTGGTGCCCTCTACTGGTGTACAAGCATACATACAGACAGGACACTACATATAATAAATAAAGATTTATTTTAAAAGATAGAGAAGGGAAACAGAGTTTGAGGTTGGTAAGGAGAGGGGCCTGGTCTCCATTAGAGAGACTCCATTTTAAAGGGGCCAAGCATAGAGGTGTCTGTGTGCCAGAAGCAACCACAAGGGGCAGATAAGGGCTTGCCAGTGGGTTTTCATTGACATTCTGCCACTTGTCAGCTGTAGGCCTTGGGCTAGCCATTGCCCTGCATTGTGCCTCACTCCCTCATCTATGATGTGAGGATAGACAATGGGGATCCATAGTACCAACTATTAATTCAGTCAGCATTAATAGGATAAGATTTGCTTAACCTGGTATGCTAGTGATTGCCTGTGATTCCCAGCACTTGGGAGGTAGAGGTAGGAGGATCCGAAGTTCAGGGTCATCCTGTGCTACACGAGACACTGTCTCAAATAAAGTAAATAAATCATCAGTGGTCAAGTGAAGTATGTATTTGTTAAACATATAAAAATAGGAAAATGGGCTAGAGAGATGGCACAGAGGTTAAAGGTACTTGCTGCTAAGCTGATGAGCTGAGTTCATCCCCGGAACTCATGTGGTAGGAGAGCCAACTTCCAAAAGTTGTTCTCTGACCTTTACTTGTGTGTTATAGCATGATAACATATGGACCCACCCACATTCACGTGAAGACTTGTGTGTGCTCAGACACACACACAAAATTAATGTTAAAATCTTTTTTTCAAAGGAAAATAGGAGGGAAAGCTGTCAGCTGCCAGGCCCAGGTTCTTGTCAGTTGTCAGCGGGGAGCAGTCATGCAGAAGTGAGTGCTCTCAGATGACTCTGAGGACAGCAGGGGACTGAAGAGGAAACTCTGCTACTTCTCAGACTCTAATGTGTTCCCCGAGCATGAAGGAATAAGCTAGGGACATTTCATCAAGGAATTCATTTAGGGTCCTGGCCTAGCCCCCAAGTATCTGGGCATCTCCTCCTCCCCCTACTGTCTGTGGAGTAAGAGATGGCTTCCCAACCCGGAAAGGGGCCTCCAGGTGTCACTTACCAGATCTCCTGAAGAGGAGAGTAGGTGGCCACCAAAACAAAGGCTGTTGCCATCCTCTTGTGCCCAAACAAAGAGAAGTGGCCTGGGCCTGTGGCCAGCCCTTGGTGGGGTACCCAGGAGGAAGCGCTTCCAATCCCTGAAAGCTCTGATCCCTCCCCCCACAGAATTCCCTATTCCTTCCTCCTGAGCTGATCCACAGCAAACATAGCTCCTTGCCAGACCTGTGCTGGACATACCACACCCAGATAAACTTACTAGGCCCCACCCCCATGAGCTGGTTGCCTGATAGAAGAATAAGGCATGGGGACCTAAGAAAAAAGGGCCATCCAGGGTTTCTGCCGCTAAAGAGCCAGATGAGTGGTCAGCTGGAGTAGGGTGGTACAAGTAAGTGAGCACGGGAAGGGAGGTGTGCCAGGTATAGGGACATGGCACTGGAGATTGGCTCCGTAATAACCTAGGGAGTTAGTGTCATGGTGGCTGTAAGGATCCACCCTGAATCAGAGGTTCTCTAAATGTGGCACCGCAGACTGTGGACAGAGCAGTTTCCTAGGAATCATTTCTGAGTGGCCCTGGCATGTTCCTGTTCACGGCGCTGCTGTCAGTAGAGGCAGGGATGGGGCATTCATGGCCACTAAAGCCTGCTCTATGTACTAATGCTTCTTTAGAAGACAGTAGAGAGACTTGTGCTAGGGAGCTAGCTCAGGCGACAGAGTGCTTACCAGACATACCTAAGCACAGCTCAGTGGGGGGCATTCAGAAGGTAGGCACACAGTCTGGGCTGTGTGAGACTGTCAGAGGAGAGAGAGGATGGAAATTAGTGATTTGAAATGCTAGATGCTGTAATCACAGCATTGAGGAGTCTGAACCCAGAGAATGGTGTTTAAGACCGGCCTGAGCTAACAGCAGTAAGATCCCTTGTGTGTATATATGTCCTTTTAGTATTTGTGTGATGAAATGGAGTTTGCCTAAGATTTTTGCTGCCTGCTAAACTAGAATGTGCTAAAACTCTGAGCTAAGTCCAAGCTGTGGTCTGCTAGTGGCTCGCTCACTCTTCCTTTTGAGACTGGGTCTCTCTACATAGCCCTGACTGCCGTATGTCTATGTAGACCATGCTGGCCTCAAACTCTCAGAGATCAGTTTGTCTCTGCCTCTTGAGTGCTGGGGTAAAAGGTGTGCGCCTCCACATCCGGCCTGCCAGTGACCTTTATCCTGAGCAACTGACAGAAGAACTAATCAGAGCCCTGCTTTCTTGCAGACATTTCCCCAAATATGAATGAGTGAGCCTGCCACTTCAAAACTCAGTATCAACATTTGTTCTCAATAGGAAACTAAGTTTTTAGCAGGACTTTTGAGCAGGACTCAAAATTTTAGAAACGTTACCTATCTCCTGGTGGAGGGAGGGGCTTCCTAGGACAGGAAACTGTTGATAGCAGTGAAGACAGCAAAGGTGATATTCTTTGAGGAAACATGTCAGCCTTTGGAAGATCAATAGGACTTAGTACCACAGTGGTCTCCACTGTCCTACACTTGCTGTCACAAAATACCATACAGCCTGGTGGCAGAGCAAACCTGTGCTCCTACCCAGGAGCGCCAGACCAGCCTGAGATACTTAATAATGAGAACCCTGTCTTAAAGGGGTCACCTCACCTTGAAAAAGAAAACCAAAACCTTGCAAGATAAAACTTTGGGTTCAGAGCTGGGCAATGGTGGTGCACGCCTTTAATCCCAGTGCTCAGGAAGCAGAGGCAGGAGGATCTCTGTGAGTTTGAGGCTAGCCTGGTCTACAAGAGCTAGTTCAGGACAGGATTCAAAACTACAGAGAAACTTTGTCTTGAGAAACCAAACCAAACAAACAAACAAAAAATAACTTTGGGTTCAGCTGGGTGACACATGCCTTTAACCTCAGCACGTGCAGGTGGATCTCCTAGTTTGAGGCCAGCCTGCTCTACAGAGTGAGTTCCAGGATAGCCAGAACTACACAGAGAAACTGTGTGTCCAAAGAAAAAGAAAGGAAAAGAAAGAAATATATTACTTGTCATATTTTCAGGTGATGCCACACTCACCTGGAGGCTTGGTGTGCTGCCCCTCCCTATCCTAACTCCACACAGAGGCAAGACTCACCCTCCATGTCCCTCCACCAGAACAACCCTCACGCACGCATGGAACTCGTGCAGGGTGAGTGTGTCAGAGGAACCAGCTGCTGCTAGCAAACCAGAAACATAAATGAGCCAACAAGGTGGCTCAGCAGGTAGAACCTTGCCTTCAAGTTGGACTACTGAACTTGACCCTAGAACACGTGTTATTTTTCAAGTTAAACAATGCCTTTTCACTGATTTTTGTTTTATCGCTATTGCTTGCCCGTCCATCCTCCCCCTTCCCTTCCTCGCTTCTCTTCCTTCCTTCCTTCCTTCCTTCCTTCTTTCTTTCTTTCCTTTCTCTCTCCCTCCCTCCCTCTCTTTCCCTTCCTCCCCCTCTCTCTCCCCCTCCCTCCTTCCCTTCCTCCCCCTCCCTCCCTCCCTCCCTCTCTCTCTCTCTTTTCCTTTTCCAGGGTCTCAGCATGTAGCCCTGGCTGACCTTGAACTCAGAGATCTGCCTGCCTCTGCCTTCTGAATGATTAGTGCTCTCAGGTTTAATTTAGAATGTATTTGGTTAAATGTTAATAGCTATTACCAGCTCCGCAGACAAAATTCTTTTCAGTAATTATTTTGTTAAGAGTAGAAATGGTTCTGGAATCAGGAAGCTTGATAGCTGCCATTCCCTAGTGAGCCACAGCAGGAACATGAGTTGGGGGAGTGGGTGTTGGCATACCAGGTTGTGACACCAGTTGATCTCTCTTAAATATTCTTTAGCTGGCATGGACCCAGGCACTCAGAAAGACTGCTGGCCCCCTTGACAGGGCCAGAAGAGTCAGGCTCTGGAGGCTCAGCTCAGCTACTCCTGAGACAGAGGGGTCACAGGCTCCCGGGAAACTCAGGTTACACCATCTGTTCTGCAGGGACAGGAGGCCTCCCATGCAGGGAATCACCAGCCTCCTGGCTAATAATGCTGGTGAGAAAAGGCTGTCTAAGTTGTGAAGCACTCCATAGATAATTATTTTTGTGGTTGTTTTGTCTGGAACCAATGTGTTTAGCTGCCCAAGACCCCATAAAAACCCGTCCCATGGACATAGGAGGATAGTAAGTGATTGTCCCCCTTTCCTTAAAAGGGCGCCACTCCTACGTACCCTTCTGCCTACCTTGTTGCCTTAACCAGACACGGTATGGGCTGTCCTGTTACTGGAGGAGAGTGTTGATGCTGTCACTCAGCCTGGCTTGGGACTTGGGGAAGAGGTGCCAGGAGGCCAGGCTCCTGTGCTGTTCTGTGCACCGCCCACCCACCCACCTCCTGCTGCCTGCCTGCTGCAGGGCCAGGAGCCACCACTGGGAGAGGAAGTGCAGTCGGTTACCAATTGGGCTATTTTCATAACG
>LOEQ01001271.1:367592-383269 GCA_001685075.1 Bramus lutescens
GTCCGGCTCTTTCAGGCCTGCTGACACTGTTATGCTAAGGCCCAAAGTAGACAGATTCAGCACCTCGGAGAGCTCTACCTTGGCCTTTGCACGCAGGTCCGTTGCTGGTCCCCCAGCAGCGTTTCTTCCTGGGCTAGCCAGGGTTGGACGCAACTCTCCGCGCCTGGGCCCCGTCACCCACAAAGCTCCTTGAGTGTCAACAGCCAACCCTAAGTCAGCTGAATCCTTTTTTGGAAAAACCTGAGACCCGCCCCTCTTTTACCTTCCCACAAGAACCGGTAGGGACTCCTGGGGGTGGGGGAGTGGCGACGGAGGGAATAGCTTTGGAGAAACAAGAGTTAAAACAAGAGTTAGGGGGTTTGTGTGTGTGTTTTTTAGCTGAGCTAAATCCGGTGAGAGGGATTTACTACCGAAGAGGTGGACGTCTGCTCTGATCAGAGTTGAAGGCTAGAGCTGGCTGGGTGGGTCGGTGTGAGAAGCCATCTTTCTCCCCATGGGTGCTTTGGTCTCCCATGATTCTCGTAAGTACTATTGTTCTTGCCCCCACTTTATAGAGGGGCGGCTCAATGAGGCACATGAAATCAACTTCTTCCACTTGGCCATATCCCCCTCCCTGGGTCACAGAAAGACACTTCCAGTTGAGTGGAAGTGTTGTGTGCATGGGAGAGGGCAGAACGGTAAGAAGTCACATGAAGAAACAAGCTGGGTTTGTTAAGGACAGAAGGTTCCAGAAGCCAGAAATGCCTCCAACCACTGTCAGGCAGTCACCTGCTAATCCAGCCTGTGAGGCTTGGGGTGTTACCTCACCCACCCACATCTCAGCACTCACAGATGAACCCTGGAAAGCTGAACTGGAACTGGGGGACCCAGTTTAGTCTATTTGTTCGTTCTTTGACCTAACGGCCTCTGAACATTTTCCTTATCTCTTAGGGACTCCCAGTCCTTGCCCTGCTGATAACACATCTGTGATGTGTAAGGTGCCCTGCAAAGGCAGCTCTCCCTGGGTGTGCATCCTTGGCCAGGTAGTAGAGGTGGACGAGGCATGCTCACATTTGATATTTGAACTGCTCTATCACAAGCCTTCTTCATATCCTTTCCCAACCAGTTAGAGAGCACGTCCAGATCCATTCAGTTTCCCCTACGCCTTGACTTCTGCACTGAAGACAGCGGCAGATGTGAATGCCTTGGCTCTTAGTCACATGGTCCAAGGTAACTGAAGGAATCACTTCATGGCCTTTGGAGGGTGGATTGTGCACACTTAGCACATGATTCACACTCAAATTCAGTCTCTATTGTCAAACCAAGGCTTACTTCTTCCTGTTTGTAGTAGTAGTGGGTGGGAGAGTATGTTGGGGGGTCATTTGAGGGGGCCAACAAGAAGTGCTGGAACTCAGGGAACACGGCTGCAGCTGGCAAAGTCGCACCTGAGAAAGCCATGGAGAGGCAAAGTCCCAAAGACTACTTGTCCGAGGACCTCATGCTGTTACCGAGCACAGCTAGTTGTGGTCATCACATCCTCTCAGGATGAAAACTCTCAGGGGGTTTCTAGTCCCTCACTGCTGCTTAAAATACAGCAATTGACTTTTTCTGAGCATTGCTGCTGGAGATTAATGATTCAACCACCACTCTTAGAAAGAATTTAGACAAGCAGAAATGTTAATAAGGTTAAGAAGTTTTTGCTAATGGCTTTGAGGTAGAAAATCTTGGGGAACAATTTAAAGTTTAGAAAGGCATAATTTTAAGAGCTGAGGGAGGAACTCATTGAGGTCTGGGGACAAAACAATGGCAGCCTGGCCATTGCTGGCTGATGTGCCTTTCTTGCTAGGACGGGTTGGTGACCGAAGATGATTCCTTGTTCCCGTTTCTGCCCTCAGCTTCCTGATCTGATTGAATAAAAAGAAATCATTGGTGAGTGGATATGCACCCTGAGGATTTAGAAATGAATGTTTTTAATATATGCAAGTTTGGATTTGTGATTCTTTTAAGATTTTTCATAAGATTACTTTTTGAGATAAAGTGATCCATTCTTTGTAACCACAAAATGCAATCTGCCAGTAAAAGAATTGGCTGAGAAAAATACCTTGCAAGTAGGGCAGTGGTGGCACACGTCTTTAATCCCAGCATTCAAGAGGCAGACTCAGGCCTATCTCTGAATTCGAGGCCAGCCTGGTCTACAAAGTGAGTTCTAGGACGGGAAGTTCTAAACAGAGGAAACCCTGTCTTGAAAAACAAATAACAAAAGAAAAAAGAAGAAAGGAAGAAACGAAGGAAGAAAGAAAAAGGAAAAAAAAACCTTGCTTGCTTACACCCTGTTAATATATATCAAGTTGCTTGGGCAGGAATGCATATGGGTTCCTGGGGATAATTTGTTTTTCATCTGTAACGCATAAAGTGTTTAGCCATGGAAGGGACTTGGAAAACAGTTTTTTTTAAAAAAACATTCATTGTAGTCATTCACTTAAAAATAGAATGTAATCATATTATAATTTTTACACTGCTTGAAAGATTTTGCTGGGGTATATAACCTGTGAGGGAAAATTAGGAAGAGACAGAAGGGAAACATCTGGATAGAGGTAAGGAAAGAAATAGGAGAGATGACAGACCCTAAAGGTGTGTGTGTGTCTGTGTGTTTCCCTTTTTTGTTTTTTTTTTTTTGTTTTTTTTGCCAGCCACAGAGTTAAGTTTTGCCCCACTTGCTGGCCCCAGAGAATTTTTACTTCCTCAGAAAAGTCAAGTGATTAGTTCAATGGCTCCATGGGCCCCCTCAATCCCTGAGCTGCTGAAGGCTGGTTCTCATGCCAGTGGTAATGCGCTTTGCAATGGGGTCCTTCCATCATTCAATATTTAGCTCAAATCCCTCTCCCTTAGAGGAAGGCCAGTTTCATACCTGTGCTCTGTGTGAGTTGGAACAGTTTGAGATTACAGGGCTTAAAGTAACTTGAAGCAGTCCCACAGTGCACTCCTACAAGGGAAATGGGAGTTCAGAAGAGGCAAATCTGTCCTAAGCCACAGCTAGCCAGTGCCCACCGACAGAGCACACACAGGTAGAGTGCACATGCTGCTCATGCGTGTGTGCTCCCACGCAGCTTCACAATTGTGCTTTACTTGCCCACTTTTGGTTTCATCTCTTTTGGAACAGAACCTGCAATTTTCCACCCCCACCTCTTCCAGAAGACCTGAGAGTATCCTACCTGTGCTAGTCCCGGTTACTCAGATTTCCTATTAAGAGGCATAAGGCCTCTCTTACTTTCTAAACTGGCTTGGCATGGGAAGAAGCAAAGGCCATGGACAGGGCAGGTCTCCCAGCCAACCACGGCACATTCAGACACTTGCAGGCAAGTTTACAGTCTCCTCCCAGCTTCCTAAAACCTGTTGCAGTGGCCTCCAGGACTGGAGAGCGCAGCTTTTGGTTCCACAATCATCACTTAGGCCCACAGTCCTGGATAGGGAACAATTAGGATGACTTCCTCCATCGTTCCATTGAGAGGTTACCCCAATCTGAACAGGTTCCAGGAAGCAACCCTCAAGCAGTTGACTTGGGCTAATGGGTTGGAGAAGATCCCACTACTAGGTTCACTGAGATGCCTAGGGAAGCCAGGTTGCCTAGTTTGGTGCATTCCACACCCCAGTCCCAAACCTTCTTCCTCCCCCGTCTCCGCGGAAACAAGCAGGAGCCTTGAGAGGGGCATGGCATCATTTTAATGATGTAGATCTTTGGTGTCTCCCTCATTAGCAGTAGACTATCCCCTCTCCTCCCACCACAATGTTTCTATGATGAGTGACAAACAGAAAGGAAATCACATTTTCATACTAAAAACAAAATGATCAGAGCCTTGATTTCTCCACTACAAACTACACGTACAGTTCAGGATTCCACATGCAACATCTCAAATCACAGACCAACACCTCACATTCTGACCTGGAATCTCTCCCTCCAGCCTTGGGCTGGCTTTGGCCTAGGCTAAGGTAATACTGACACCTATAGGTGCTGCATGGAGGGCTTTGGGGAGAGGGGGGAGCTTGGTGGACAAGCTGGGGGTGGGCCAGCTCATCCCCCCCCACTCCTGAGGGCCCATCCACCACCGTGCATTGACTCCATCCTGTGTCAGGCAAGCAGGCTGCTTCCTTCACTCCACAGGTGTCCCCACTTGTGAGTATAGGAAGTCCCTACATGGAATCTGGGCCCAACTTTTCTGTCTTTGTGGGCTGAGAGGACAGGCTGGAACTCTAGAAGGTTTAGAGTCAGAGGCAATTGGGGGTATGGGGTAGGCTGTTCCTCTGCTTCTGGTGGTTCTGCCTCTAAGAGTCAGTAGGGAAGAACTGTCCCACTGTTCCACCCAGGATAGTGTAGTCTAGATCTGGAAGACTTCATTCTTCTGGGGCTCTTGCCCAGGGCTGAGTCTCCTAGGCCAGTGACCCTAGGAGAAAGAGGGGTTTGTGGAAGAGACACCCACTTGCTTCTTCATTCATACCAGGCCCAGCAGTGTGGCTCTTCTGGGCTCCAGATCCTGGAGGTCTCTATTCCCCAGGCCAGTCTTGCCCTCTGGACTGTCCGGGTCCCACTGGCTCCATGCCCCACCCTCTCATTCCTCCTGTTCCCGGATGCAGGCTTCAGCTCTTCTGTGTGTTCAGTTCCCAGCCAGCTGTGAGGTCCAGCTTCTGTTCAGCAGCTTGAGGGGAGGCACCAGCACTTGTTTTGGACTCTACCGGTTCCGTGGCTCCCCACTAGGGCCTGCAGCTTCCCCCCTGCTGTTGCCATCACCCTCAGGAAGGTGACTGTTATTGGTCACATCGCAGTGCATGGTTGGTCCCTCATTACTGGCAAGGGGGACTGGAATGGGGACAGGGACGGAAGATGGCAGGGCTGGCTGAGGTGGTTCTCTCCCAGAGGTACTAGGCTGGTCCCAGGAGGCTGTCCGGGGGCTTAGGCCTCGCTCTGCCTGTTGCCCAGGTTCTGAGAGCAGTCCCCGAGAGGTGGAGGGCTGGGGTGAGGAGGTACGAGCAGCCCCTGACTCTGTGCCTGTCTGGGAGCTGCGGTGAATGCGGTGGCTGACGATGATGTTGTTGCCAAAGCCACCCATGGAGGCCATGGTGGTGCTCTGTTCTCGCTGTACCACAGCTGTCATGCCACCCTCGGCCATTAGCCGCTGGATCCGGCTGAGGGCATCTTCCCCACTGCCACCATAGTCTGAGCCCTCACCTGGCAGGTACAAAGCAGAGGAAAAAAGGAGTTAGTTGCTGGTCTGAGCCTCTGAGCCAGGCAGCACAAGCTAGCAGATTCTACATCACCACTGTGAAAATTGGAGTCCGGAAAGCAGGAGAAAGGTCCCAAAGTACTACTGTTCCTCCTCTGCTTTACCTGGGAGGAAGTGGCCAAGGCTACTCATCTGTTTCAAGGCAGAGCTGGGCCCAAGGCAAGTGTTTAGCTTTAATTAAGCCCTTCAGCCCCATCCAGAGTGTCGGCTGCTTTGTCTATACTCTCCCCGTCTGGGATGACTTTCAGACCTGGTCCTGGAATGGGATATGTCACCTAATCTTTGGGAAGAAACAGTACCCTACAGGGTGTGGCTCAAAGGCAGACTATCTTCCTTCAGCTGTGTTGTTTTTCTTATTTCCTAAAAGCCTGGGTTTAAGTGCTCCCTAGAAGTCCTATCTCCTGTCCTCTCCCTTTACCCATTGGTCTTCATACCTTCCCTAGTCATTGCTCTTCCTGGGATACATGCTTGACACCACAGTTGAGAACCAGCTGCCTGCCTGGGCGTGTGACTCCAGCCTGCAGCTCTAAGTAGGGGGGCATGGGTCTGTTCCGCCATGGAACATGGGTATTCCCTGAAAGAACAGACAAGATCTGGGCTCAAATCACAGTTTTGTCATTCATTCAGTGGCTGGCTGGGCTTGGTCAAGACTCTTAGTGTTTGCATAGTATTGGAGAGGAAATGAGAGCCCATATATCAGGGCAGCAGCGGTAGTTCTATCCCAAGTCTTCCCCAACTCCTCACCAAGCTGAGCAGCTCTGGTCAAGGCTCCCAGCCACCAGGCACAGCTCCACTGAAAGGCTGATCTGTTTTGGCTTGCTCCTGCCCAGTTTGGGATTCTTTGGTTTTGGTGTACCCATGGATGAGATATTTATTTCAAGGTTACTTGTCAATAGCTGTTTTAACAAGGCTTCCTTCGTCCCCTTCCCTGAGTCCTTTCTGTGCCTGTTGAGTCAGATTTCCAGGACAGTCACTTTTATGACTTAGGTGTGTCTAAGGTTTCATCAGATCTGTTTTGCATGGGACCTGATAGGTACTTGCTCATATTCTTCCTTCAGGTCTTGATCCATTTTTTTCTAACGAGTGAGGATTCTATCCAGGCTTTGACTTTTAGCCAGCTGGCTTTTCCTGAGGTCCCTGGGAAACTGTGCTCTTAACCCCCATGATGGCTGTCTTCACCTACTCTGCCCTGAACAGCTAAGCCTCAGCTCTGCACGCAGAAGACAGAAAACCTGAAGGGCTCTGAGTCTCCAGGGCCACACCTTCAAATAGGGCAGGGCAAGAGGGAAGACCAACCTAGAACCTCAGTGCCACTGAAGCCTCTATCCTAAGAGCTGCTGTTGGGGACTTTCCTATGCTCTGGGTAATTCCCACTGCTTCCCAAGAGCTCTCTGGGGACCTCTTCTGCTCTGTGGGGATCTGCAGTAGGCTTACCTAGGTCCTGTGGGCATTGAACCTGTCATGTCAACTGTGCCTGCTCAACTCCCAGAACATCCCAGTGGTTGTTTCCAGGGAAAGAAAAGCTACTATGGAGCCTAAAGGTGTTATTTAGCTCATGCCCAGAGTGCCCTGTGGCCAGCACTCAAGTCTGAATCTATCTTCTTTAGATGCCTGTCCACAGCTATGCACCCTTCCACCTGCACCTCTGATCTGGCTCTGTCCTAACTTATTCTCTTCTCTCTTCCCAGCCTATCTTCATGCTGTTGCCATTGCTGTTCTAATTCTTAGTTAACTAAGCTCTGGTTAAGCCCACATCTTATTCAAAGCTCGGCAGCTCCCGAGTGTTCAAAGTCCCTTTGACAGCTGAGGGCCTTCTGACTAGGTAGGTTCTAGTCATTTTCTTGGCCATACATAACCCTTGACCTGTCTAATGCACCCAACAGTCTTTGCTAAAGTGACCTAGCTCTGGTCCCTGCCTGTGCATACTGGAGAAATATTACACAGGCTCTCACCTTTAGTCTCAAGTCAACTCAGGCTCAGAAACCACTATAAATCTCCCATCATTCACTCAAGATAGAGGCTGTAGCACCTGGAACTTCAGTAGTGCTACTTCTCTCTGACTCGGTTACCAGTGGATACAACATCTCTTGCTGCTGGACCTTCCTGGAGGTTTTACTCATCTCTGGGCAGTGTAACACATGGTCTGGGATGAAATGTTTATTTGCCAAATACATGTATATCCATGGGCTCCTATGAACTAAAAATGGGCTGGATACTGCACACAGGGGTTCCAGATTCAAGGTCACTTTGAAGACTGTGTCCCTTATGGACCAGTCCTTTGAGGGACGAGACACAGTGGCTGCCTTACGGGATTCTCTAAAGCCTTTGGGTTCACAGTGCCTCATACAATGTGACACTCAGTGCAAGCTAAAAATTAATGAGTGGGAGATTCAGAGATGTGCATAGGACTGGCTTCTCTCCTAGAATGCGAAGCGGAGGCTAAGAGTCACTGGAGGCAGCTGGCATATTCTCATGAGGAAAGAAATACTGAAGCCCAAAGGATATGGATCCAGGAGCAATAGTGACCACAGTGGGTAACTCTGCTGCCTCCTCCCCTGTACTAAAGTATTTCTTTTAGTTAGAAAAAATAAGAGACTGGTTTAGTGCTGTTGGCAGACTGTTTCCTTGGCAAGTTCTAAGGTACATTCTGAATGCAGAAGACAGGTGGAATCGGCAATTTCCCACAATGCCCTTCAGCTGTATTTAATTTGGGGGCTTTTATTATCCAGAAGAGAAGAGCAAGAACTAAAGACTGTACCCCCCTCATTTCCCATGTAAACTCAAGGCAGCTGAAGGGCATTGTGGGCACGGCCACCCACTGTGTGCTGTACTCCAGCCCTTTCAGAGCAGCACTTGCTTCCCAGGCCTGGGGCCCGGATGGGGGCTGCTGCTCTAACTTCTGTCTTCACGAGATCAGTAAGAGGCCAAAGGCTCAGGGGCAGAGCCACACGGTTCTCCTAAACGCAGGGAGGCAGGGAGCTCCCTTGGTTCTATGCACTTCTTAAACAGCAGCCGCATGCCAGGCATGCAGTGTAACAGTGCTAGGAGGAACAGTGAGCTTCTCTCATTTCTGAGCTGCCTCCTGCACAGAGAGTAGGGCAACTTGTGGCAGAGTCACGCTCAAGTCCTATGGCAGCTCAAACTTCTTGACTGAAGCCTAAGAAGCAGAAAAACAAAGATGAACAAATCCCCCTTGTAGAGAGCTCAAAAAGTCTCAGAAATAGCTATGTTAGCTGTGTGGAGAGGTGGGCGTGCAAGCCATAGAACCAGGACCTCACACACATGCTCTAGCACTGAGCTCCATCCACTGTCAGAGCTTCAGATCTTTAGAGAAAGAAAAGGAGAAGTGGACTGGAGCTGCTGGGTTTATACTAAGGAAGGGTGGACTATAGACAATGAACCAGACCTGCTTCTCAAACTAGCAAATCCAGGCCCTGGTGACAGTGATTGGGGGTGGGGGTGGTAACAGCCAAGTCCAGAAGGACTAACCTTGCCTAGACTTCTCCTGTGCGTGCTCCTGGAGACCTGGCTACCAGTTTAGTCAACACAAGGAGGCAGGGACCCCCTTGTTCTGCCTGCCTTGGATGAGAAAGTGTGGACAAGGAAAACACTGACAATTGGTTTTCCAGTAAGGAATCTGGCATCAGAGCCATGGGATAGGCACCTGGACATGAGGCTCCAGAAGAGACACTTAGTGACCAATTCCTCACCCCTCCCACAGCCTATACTTCCCATCTTGGTCTATTTTTGAAAGGGAACGCTATTCATGGGATAGCTAGAGGGTGCAGAGCTCTGAGAGAAGTCTGCAGGGCCATGGACAGAGGCCTCGAGTTGTCCCTCACCATTCTGCCAGGACTTCTGACACTGCTGCCTGCTGGGCTTCTTGACCAGCATCTCCACCATTACCTGCTTTGCTTTAAGGAAGCCAGGGAAGGGTGAAAATAAATAAGGTTCTAGCCCTACAGTATGAAAAAGACAGTTTCTACCTTCCTGCCCACCCTAGGCCCCAACCCCCAAACAAAGAAATAAACTACAGCCCAGAAGTGGAAAGGCAGAGACAGAGGACCCTTTGGAGGAAAGACACCAGAAGGTGTACATCTCCTCAGCAGCAGGTCCGACTCACAGAGGCACGGCTGTGCAGCCCCTTTGGGTCGGCCAGAGTCCTCTCTCCACCTATAGAATCCTGTAGACAACCCTGCCCATGCAGCCAGCCTCAGTCCTCAAACTGCTGCTAGTGGGCCTCTGCCCACACGTCACAGTTCTTAACTCAGCACACTTGCTGAAATGCTGCTGCCAGCCCATCCTAACGACAACTCGACAACTCAGCCTGAGGACTGCCTTAGGGTCACATTCTCTGGAAGGCTTCCCTAGCCCTTCCTTGGCCCTCCCAAGGTCCCCATCACACTGAAGCTGCTTAATTTCACTGAACTCCAAGCCCTGAGGGGAAGGATGAGGTTCATTCTTAGAATCTCTTCCTTGTGGGTAAACGTCCATGACACCTGCCTCATTGGGTCCTATTAGAGGCTACTGCCCTTGCCGAGAGAAGTACTTTCTGGCTCTGCTGGAGAAGCAGTGGTTCCCCAAGCACTTAGGACCCAGTCTTCTTGAAAGAGCTTCATAAACTCCAGACTGGCTCAGAGTTCACAAACCCTTGCAAAAATGGGCCTGGATGGCTGAATGAGACTTCATGTGTCATCTCCTCACTGAGACTCAAAGCTGCAGCTGGCCGCCTTACTTAACAATGCCAGCTGCTCATGTCCCCAGCAAGGGGTTTCTACTACACAAAGAGCCTTGGGCCTTACATGTGGGAGATGGGCGAGGCTGCACACCAAAAAGGGATTTAACTCTGAACATTTCAGTTCGTGGCAGGGAGAAGGAAAGTACCCTATGGAGAGTTACAGTAAGGAAAGTCATTTCTTAGAGGCAACAAAGCAAATTTGTTACTCTTGGCCTGATGTGCATCGGGGCTTCTCCTTCCATGGTCTTTCATGGAAATGGCTCAACCAGATCAAAAAAGTCTGTGTTTGGAGCTAGGAGCAGCATGGGGGCTGGAGGTAGGAGAGAACAGCCTGCTTAACGCAGCTGCTGATGGGTTCCAAAGTGGCTTAAGCCCTACCACTGGGAAGTGCTAATTGGTTCTTTAAAGTGTGAGGCCAGCAGAGAGTCAGGGCTGAGGCAGGCAGTGTCCCCTGGAGTAGGTGAGAAGGGGGACTGATGGTGTGCCCAGATGCAGCCACAACGGCATCCCAACACTGGCACAACAGGAGCACCAAGAGCCTTGCTTGTAGCAGTTCCAATATGCCATGGTAGCTGAAGGGAGACAAACTAGAGGCCCGGGTACCTGGCGCAGCTCTGGAAGGGGCACTTCCTATGGAATCTCACTTTCCATTCATGCTCTTTGGTAAACAGCCTGGATCCTCCAGGAGCACAGGTCTAACTTGCCCCAAGAAGGCAGATTTCCAGTCAGATGTCCCCTGC
This sequence comes from Bramus lutescens, assembly GCA_001685075.1. Lineage (NCBI taxonomy): Eukaryota > Metazoa > Chordata > Mammalia > Rodentia > Cricetidae > Bramus > Bramus lutescens. The sequence goes on from LOEQ01001271.1 coordinate 378,326, forward strand.
CAGCAGTTCAAGGCTCCTACCTTCACCAGGACCTGAAGATGCTGTCCCTGATTCCTCTTCCTCCCTCTCGGTCTGTGTTTCAGCATTCTGCAACTGGAGGGCCAGAGTCTGGGTGCCCTGAGATGTCACAGAGGTGGTAGGGTTCCGAGGTTGCAGCCCAATTGCATTCATCAAGCCCATGTCTCTGTCTGTCCGCCATGTGGCTCTACTGGTTCTAAGGCAAAAAAGACAGACTGAAGTCAGGAAGGGCTTGGGACAGACCCTTCACAGAAGTCTTGGATCATGCTTGGATGGTTGGGTGGTCCATCTAGGCCCACAGCCTTAAAAGGAAGAGCCATGACACTACAAGTATCTCCTCATGCAGCTATGATATCTATCCACAAGTAAGGCCAAGGCCCAAGGCTAATGCCCTCCTTTCCCTGGGTAATTCCCTAGACACAGACTTTTCAGATAGTTATGACAGGCAGCAAAGCTGGGTCCCCAACTTCTGGGGCTGACCAATTACTCACTTTTAGCTTCTTCTGGGATTACCACTCCCACAAAACCTGCCTCAGGTCTCACATTGAACCAGTATTTTGTTTTTACAATGCTCCAGGTCTCATCAGTAGATTAAGTGAAAAAGAAGATCAGAGCCAGATTCCTATTCTCAGTGGCCCCTGAACTACAGCCATTGGTAACTTGAGTCCTATGGTCCTAGTCATCTGAAGACACCCACTCCGCAGTTCTCTATGGGCAACAGACAAGAAGAGTTCATGGGGTAGTATTTTTCTTCAGGATTTTTCTCTTTATTCTTACTCCAAGTGTGCTCAGACACCATGGCCAGGATGAGAGAAGGCATGTGTTCTATGATGGGACTCTAAGAGCAAGGGTCTTGTCTTCTTTGGTAATTATGTGATGTGTGTATCTGTGTATGGGTATAGGCATGTGAGTGAAGGTATGAGTATCCAGAGACCAGAGCATCACAACTCCTTAGAGCTGGAGTTGCAGGTGGTTTTGAGTTGCCTGATGTAGGTGTTGGGAACCAAACTCAGGTCTTCCTTCAGAGCAGTATGTACTCTTAACCACTGAGCAATAGCTCTAGCCCCTGTCTTCTTCTGACTGTATGTAGAAGCCTAAGACAAGTAACAGATCAATGAAAAGTTGTTCTGGTTGATGAAAGACCCAGAGACCCTCAAACACAGGAGTCTTCTGACTTCAGCTTACCCAGGCCGCTCGCTGGTCCTGCTGTTCGAGTGGACAGTGAAGACCGTCTCATTTAGCTGGTCCCAGTAGTACTCAACACCAGAGTTTAAGGCCCTAAAGATCCATTGGGAGAGGTGTTAAAAAGGCACTTAAGAACTCTTGACAAGTCCTGGGCTTGGGGGCTGTGGCAGGGTGGTTCATGCTGCCCCTCTTCTGGGATGGGAGACCAGGTCCAGAAATGCTCCCTCATTAGGGTGCTCAGTGTCTGAGCATGTGGTAGTCTGAATGTAACTGGCCCCCATAAGCTCGTAGGGAGTGGCACTATTAGGAGGTGTGGCTTTTTTGGAGTAGGTATGGCCTTTTTGGACGAAGTATGTCACTGGAAAGGCAGGCTTTGAAGTCTTATATATGCTTAAGCCGTGACTCATGTTTCAGTTTACATCCTGTAAAATGCAGGTCAAAATGCAGGAATCTCCAGTTCTATCTCCAGCCCAAGTCTGCCTGCATGCCACAATGATAATGGACTAAACCTCTGAAACTGTAAGCCACCCCATTAAATGTTTCCCTTTATAGGAGTTGCCTTGGCTATGGTGTCTTTTCACAGCAGTAGAAACCCTAAGACAGAGTGTCTCAGATATTCTGAATATTCCAAATGCTTTCAGCAGGCTTCCCTTAGAGTCAAAAATAAAAAAATCACCAGTACCAGGTATGCAGCAGGTTCCAAGTGTTATTCAGACACACAGTGGTGAACAAGAGGTAGACGTCCTGGAAAGACATGTGCTATGGACAGCTGTCAGAAGAGACCACTGAGTCTTCAGAAGCAGAGGGTCATGCCCTGAGCCCTTTCCTATTGCCAAGGCACTAAGAGGAAGAATGGAGGTACCTCAACAATCGGATCTGCCTGGAGCTGAATGGCTATACTTTTTTCTTTTCTGGGCCTAGAGTCTCCCTGGCCAGGTTCAGCAAGACAGGCAAAAACTGTAGTTCAGGTAGACCTTCTGCAGTGTTCTATCTGCTGAGCTCCCTGGGCTGCCAACTGTTATCAGGCAGCTTCTCCCCATGCCAGAGGGAAGCAGTAGTCATCTCATCTCTCTTTATTGACTTGTCACAAGCTACAGTCCTGGATAGCAATGTGGATCCCTAAAGAGAACTGCTGCTGGGGCATCAGTAGTGACACAGTACATGTCTAGATAAAATCTCTAGTACCACAAACACAAGATAAGATCCCTCCCTATCTAGGCAGAATGGCAAATAACAATAGTGCTAGCAACTTGGGAGGCAGAGGCAGAAGGATCAAGAATTGAAGGCTAGTTAGGCTATGTGAAACTCTGTCTCATCAAGCAAATAAGCAAAAAATTATATAAAGGTCTTTCTCTGATAAATTATTACCTTGTAGCAGACACTATGGTTGAGAGGAGGGTGCTGGTGATTGCTGTGAAGTGTGAGAACAGGAAGTGGGGAAAGGGAGAGGGTTTGTTTTAAAGATTTACTTATTTTTATTTTATGTGTATATGTGAGTGCTTGCATGCATGCACGTGTACCACATGTATGCTTGGTGCCTGTGAAAGCCAAACAAGGATGTCTGATCTTCTAGAACTGGAGTTACACACTGTCAGTCACTAAGTGAGTGCTAGGAATTGAACCTGGGTCCTCTGCAACAACAGCAAGTGAACCAACCCATTAGGACATGCTGGTGCAACCATTCTCTGGAGTTAGTCCACTCCATGAGATGTAATCCATATCTAGCATTACTAGGGTAGCCAAAAAACTGAGACTGAACAGGTCATGAGCCTAGGGGGAAACCAACACTACTGTCCTGTTAAAGGAACATAGCAATAAAGACTCCTAATGACATTCCACTGTACCCATAGATCAGTGCTTTGCTCTGCCATCATCAGAGAAGCTTCGTGCAGTAGATGGTAATTAACACAGAGACTCACAATGGACAATGTGCAGAGAAAAAGACTTTGGAAAACTCCGTCTTAGATGGGATGTCTTCATCAAAGCCCTCCCTTCAGGCCTCAGAGAGCCATGCAGAAGAGGAGGCAGAAACATTCTAAGAGGTAGATGTGCTGGAGGACTGCAAGGAAACGTTTTCCAAACCTACAGGACTGATTCACATGTGAGTTCACAGAGACTACGGTAGCACGGTAGCATGCACAGGGCCTGCACAGGTTCTAGCCAGAGAGGGTCCCAGGGCTAAGAGTGGAAAGTGAACGTGGGTTACCACTTTCTAACCAAGAAGCTACCTGCTATTGATACCTGCTTGCAAAGGAAAAAATCATTTTCTCCAATTAAATTTCATTGAGTGTATTAGTCACACTTCAGGGTAGGCCCCATGCCCACTAGTTGGTCAATACAAAACAAAACTCAATGGCATTTCTGTAGACTTTTGTCTCATGTTGCTTTGTTTGGGCATAATTTTGTTTTTACTGATCTTTTGCTTGCATATTCTGGTTTCCATTTATATAGTTTTATAAGTGTTTCCTATTTTGTTTTGTTTTTTAAGAGAGAAAAAAAGGCATGGAGAGGATCTGGAAAGAGTTGGGGGAGAGGAAAAGTGTTGTCAGAATATATAAAATTTTTTTCAATTAAAAAGGGAAAAAAGGAACAGCAAATGCTCTTAACCACTGAGCCATCGCTCTAACACCTCCTAAAACAAGACATTTTTATTTATTAAATATTATTAAATATTTATTTAGTGTGTCACACATGGTACAGCAGGCATGTGAAGGTCTACGGACTTGGTCCTCTCCTTTTACCATATGGGTCCCAAGGTCAAACTCATGTTGTCACACATGGAGTCAGGCACCTTCACCCACCAATCCATCTGACCAAGCAAATAACAGTTTTAAATTTACTAATTAGATCTGGTAGATAGCCTAAGTGTATCTATAACATCTCACAGTGCTCCAGAACAAGTCAAGAAATCCACGTTCTTCAAGAGTTTGGGTTGAAGAGCTCTTTCCAACTTCATATTCTTAGGCTCCAACACCAGTATTTAGGAGGTAAACATGGTTAAGGGAGGCCATCAGGATGGACCTTAACTTAGAACTATGGTCTTACAAAAGGACTCTAGAGACACAGCCATGGCATGGTGAGATGGTAGGCATCTATAAACAAGGAAGACAGCCCATTCAGGAAACCCCTGATGGTACTTGATTTTGGCATTTCCGCCTCTAGAACTGTTCTCATATCTGCCTGCAGCGCTCACAGTCACTGGACTTTTACTCAGATCCCTCTTTATCCAGTATAGGGTTCCTTCCTCTAACAGTTAATTCTGTGGAGTCTAAAGGCTACTGGATGGCAAACATGAGAGACAGTCTCGCATTAGAGAAAGGCAAATGTCCAGAAGCAAATTGCAGAGCCTCCCAAAACAGCATTTTCTGGTGAGCAAATCCTGGCTGCATTATGTCTATGTGAAGTCAGCTGCCAAGAAGCCTTTGATTTACAAACTCGTCAAGATTTATTGACAGGCTGCAATTCCATGTGGGCCTCTGCCAAATCCCGCTCTGTAATTCCTGTTACTCAGGGCTAGCTAGTGACAACAAACTTCACACCTAACCTACAACAAACCGTGTACTGTGTAACCAGGAAGCTTTCTGTCTGAGAAGGAAACCTTTAGAAGAACCAGTCTGTTCTGGGACCATCAACATAACACAAGAGGCCAAGGACCCCCCCCACAGCCCCCCACACCGCGTGTGCCCTCCCTTAAGAGCTGGGGACCGAGTCCTTACTGAAGAGGTCAACTGCAAACTAACA
>LOEQ01001271.1:479200-490771 GCA_001685075.1 Bramus lutescens
GAAGGAAGGAAGGAAGGAAGGAAGGAAGGAAGGAAGGAAGGAAGGCAGGCAGTGGCATCAGCTTCAGCTGAGGTTTCAATGGGGAAAAGGGTGGTAGCAGCATAAAGCAGTCACTCCTCACCCTGCTACTACCTGTGTTCCTGGCCCTACCAGTAATCCCTCTGAGTGTCTAAAGGTGACATTCAAAGTAATTACTGGTGGGACTAGGAACAAGAAGACTATTAAGTTGAGGCAAAAGAGTTAGACCTTAAGGAATTAAGTTTATTCAGGTTACTGAGATAGAAGATTCACTTTAAGGAAATATAATATTTAAAATGAAACTTAATCTTCACATCTACTTCAGTTAGGAGAATAAGGCTCCTGCTTCCTTTGTCCTCTGAAGATAGCCCAGGAGAAGCAATTCCATCATACAGGCCACAAGGAGATACAGCTGTGGCCAGGAGAGCAGCAGTCATTCTTTCCCACTCAGGCCGGGGGACCAATGGGCGTCTTTTCCCAAAGGCTCTGGTGATTCAGCAATGCATCTGCCAGAAACAGGAGTGCTCTGGGGTCGGAAGGCCTCTCTCTCTGCTCCTTATCCCAGCTTGCAACTCACAAGCAATAACTTAAGGATTGGGAGCAAGAATGCTCACCACTGCTACAAAAGCAGTGGCCAACTTGGAAGCACTCTCAGACTGGGAGAAAGAGGAAGGAAGCAAACTGAGAATATACTTACTCAAAGTCCTCAAATTCCAAGTCGGTTCCCTCTACTGATGGACCCTGGTTGTCTGAGGAAGAAGAAGTGGAAGAACGAAGACGATTCTGTTGGTAGCGCATGGAGCGCTGGCGAATACTGTCTCTCCGTGAGAGATACTGGATCATCCTCTGGGCGTAGTATGCAGCAGGAGATAATCTGAGAGAGACAGAGATGGACAAACACAAACTAGCACTAATTTGGGGAATACTGTGAAAGACAGCAAAGCCAGCTCTCCCATGGCATCTCCCTGCTGAGACAAACTCTGGATACACAAAAATAACAGGCTGTTTAAGTGACCAGGAGGTTTGTGCTGCAGACTGTGTGTACCAGACTATCACCAATGCTCCTGTTCTAAGACAAGGCAAATAGCAGTGTAATCAGTCTTCTCCTGATCAAGTGTGGCCCCTTCCCAAGAGGATTAGCACTGGGCCTTTCTTCTATCTTAGCCTCTATGGAACCTGGCTTAGCTTTCCAGGGTGTCCTTAAATAGTTCTTCCTTGCTCCTTATCAATCCACAAAATTTAAGAAATGAAAGAGACCTTAGTAATCAAGTCTGGTCATTTACAGATAAGAAAACAGGCCAGAAGATGATAATACTTAGATGATTAATAAAGACACTCATGGGTCTTCACCAGTACTTCCTTCTTCAAACACACACAGTTCCAGCTTTTGCCTAGTTCCTTATAATCATCTCTTTGAAACGGGTATTTCCCTCCCTCACATATTAATCACAGGTTATTTGTGCACAGAAAAGTATTCAGGAAAGGGATTGAGAGTCATTGTGTACTTGGGAGAACAGAAAAACCTAACAGAAAAAGAATTTCCTATTCCTAGAATTACAGCAATGGAGGCTACATCTCCCTCGCTAGGGTTCCAAAAAACCATCAGTCTAGACACCAGCTGAAACCAAGGTCCTGTCTTAAAGCTCGTTAACTTTTTTTTTTGGGGGGGGGTCAAGATAGTTTTTTTTCTGTAGCTTTGGAGCCTGTCCTGGAACTCGTTTTGTATACCAGGCTGGCCTCAAACTCAGAGATCTGCCTGCCTCTGCCTCCTGAGTGCTGGGATTAAAGGTGTGCGCTACCACTGCCCAGCCTCTAACAATTTCTAATATATCACACAATTGTACACATTTTTCCCCTTCTCAAAATTTTTCTCCATCTTACAAAACTGTTCTATAATTTGAGGCTACAAACTGAGAACATGTGAGAACAAAAGAAAAATGTCTTATATGATAATGTTAAGTGACTGCTAAGCCAACTGCAAGACTTAAAATTTGAGGAACACACAATGATCCAAGTCCACTAGGAAATTACAGCCCATAGAAATACAGAAGAATACAAATGTATACATGAGAAAGGTCATTTGCATTATTGTCATCATTTGGGAAAACCTGAGGAACAATCCAGAAGCCCAGCAACAGATTAAATAAATTACATCCATAGAGAGGAACACTTATGAGACCACTAAGAAGAAGAATTGGCTGGGCACAGTGACACATACCTATAATCTCAAGACTAGGAATCCAGAGGCAGATGGATCAGGAGTTAAAGGTCAGTTCCAGCTACATGAGTCTGAGGCTAGCCTGAGCTATGACACCCTGTCTCAAAAGTTTAAAGTGGATGTGTGTACAACAATCATCTAACTCTTCTAAAACAAAGTTTTAAGGTAGAGAAAGGGTTATAGAAAGAGGATGTGTGTGTGTATATACACATATATACATAACATACATATTTATTATTATGTATACAAAAAATATTTCTGTATTTAAGGAAAAACAAAGATACAAACCTTAAGTTACAAACCTAGAGCCATAAACCTGGGCGATTTTTTTTAAAAATGAAGTTTGGATATTAAAAAGAGAAGTGTTTTGTTTTTATTGAGAATATTAAAAAAAACTGATTGAGAATAACTGTATCTAAATGATAGAAAAATATTTATTGCTGAGACTATGGCTGGGAGACTTGCAAATTTGAGGCCAGTTGAGCAATTTATATTAATAGGACAGTCATTCCCCAAAATTGCAGACATCTTGCAGTATGACTTTCAGAACCTTTGATATACTTTTCTCAGGAATTCTACCTTCCTGGGCCAAAAGAGGTCTTGTAGTCAACTTCAGTGGGGCCTATCAAAGTTGTCCTTCAGGGCAGTCATCAAAGGGAATTTCCAAGGAGTTGGTTGGTAATCATTGGAACTCAAAGTTTCTTGATTAAAATAATATGCTACACTGAGCATGCTGAATCCAAATTACCTTTGTACAGTAGATGGGCATGAGATATACAGAAACAGAAGCCTAGACCAAAATAATCAGAAAACTCCAACTATTTCCACAAAGCCTCATCTCGTGGTATTTTCACTACTCATTTGGGCACCTGCTGCCAAGCATTGAATCACTGAACACCAAAATTTGGACAGAAGTGAGTGTTTCTGTGCTGTTCTTATTGCTAGCTAATAAATCAGAATCTTCCAGCAGAAATCAAACTTAGATTAAATTCAAAGGAATCAGACCAGGAAAGAAAATACATAGTTTAACAGAAGAAAATTTTCAAGAGAACTGATCTGGATGAGACCAAAAGTGTACCCATTTCTCAGATTTATGGACAACCAGAAATAATAGTAAAAAAATGTATTGTTACTGATAACTGTGGTAGAAATGTTACTGGTGATAATGAATAAAGACTACCCTATGTGTACAGCATTGCACTAATTCAAGTTGTTTAATTTTACTATATGAATTTCCTAAACTATGAAACTCTATTATCAGTGGTTATAAATAAAGGAGGAGAGGTTTCTGACATCATAGACTTTGCCTCTTATGTATCTGGGGGAAAGTAGGTTTCTGCATACTTTGGAAAATGTCCCATAAAAGCCTTGATGTATCCATAATACAAGACATAACTAAGAGAAGAAAAGAAATGAAGTAACATGTGAAGAGATGGTAAGAAATACCCTCCTGCTGAGGCGCTGGAGCACTCTCAAAACACCCACAAAGTATTCCAAGTGAAAAACTTAAGTGTTTAGGAAGCCTCGCTAATAAAGAAATTAGAGTAGGAATAAATATGAGCTTCTAAAGAAAGGACAAAGGCTGTAATCTCTGCATTCTGAGGAAGAGGCAGGAAGATACAAGTTTGAGGCCAGCCTTCACTGGCTGTACAGGGAATGACAGGTCAATACAGGCTGTGCATTCGGCCCTGTCGAAAAATGAATCATTGAAGTTCCCCAGTCTAAAATTTCTGAGGATAAGATTCCTACTGCTGTCTGTAAAGAAACTTTTTGTTTGTTTGTTTTTCCCTTTTCTTTTCTTGAGTTACATTACATACACCGTCTCTCTATATAGGTCCTAGTAGTCCTGAAACTCACTATGCAAACCAGGCCAGCCTCAAACTCGCAGAGATCCCCTTGTGTCTGCTTCCTGATTGCTGGGATTAAAGGTGTGCACTGCCATAGTCAGCCTGAAAAGAAACTGTTTCATAGCAAGAAGTTGTGTTTTGTGTCTAAGGTTCTAGAAATGTGAGAGTTTTCTTTCCCTTTCCAAGGGCGTATACATTCTCCAACATAACTGGAGGCTGATGTAAATGCCCTTCCTTCAGTCCCCATCTGAATTGCCTGCCTATTTTTAAAGTCCTCTTCTCTACTGTTTAGATCCTTGGATTTGCTAATTCTAGGATATGGAAACAAAGTAAGAGGGCCACAGAAAGTTTATTTTCCACTAGTATCTTGGGAGAAATAATAGTCAAGTTAGCCCTTTTCAGATCTCTAACAGTCATCAAATCCAACTATGACAACCACACGGGGCTGCTTTCTCCTGATAAATGTAATACAACAACTCAATATTCCAGCTTTAGTTTTGTTATTAACACCATCATCAGCACCAGGGAATTCAGGACAGTTCCTTAAGCTCATATGAAAAAAAATGTCCTCCCCCGCCCCAACTTCTAAAAATTTCAGGATTAGGGAAAGAAAATATTTGGTTGGGATGGATAGGGAGCTTGCTGTAAAAGCAAAAGGACCTCAGTTCAACGCTCCGATACCCATGTAAAAACTGGGCATGGTTCAGGTACCTATGACTCCAGCACTGCAGGGGGGAGACAGGTAGATTCCAGGTACATATGCCTAGATATAATGGCAAGCTTCTGATTCAGTAAGAGATACTACCTCAAAAAATTAATAATAATTTAACAACAACAATAATTTGGAGAACAACAGAGGAAGTCTTCCTTTGACCTCTACATGTACTCACACCACAAATACACACGTGCATATAACACCCTCCCACAGTCTTCAATAAGGTTTCAAATGTCTTCTAAAACAGTATAAAGCAATCACTTCAATAAAATGACAACTTATTTCATTCAATTATTCTTCCTTCATCTCTTCTTTTGGATAGTGTCCAAACACTGGTGGCGCACGCCTTTAATCCCAACACTCGGGAGGCAGAGGCAGGAGCAGGAGGATCTCTGTGAGTTCGAGGCCAGCCTGGTCTACAAGAGCTAGTTCCAGGACAGGCTCCAAAGCCACAGAAAAACCCTGTCTTGAAAAACAAACAAACAAACAAAACTGGCTTGATTTTTAACCTTTTGATATTCTAATTTTTTTAAATTATTTTCCCTATAAATAAAATGTTCGAAACTTTGGCTCTCTTTTTGGCTGTCCATCTGATGGGCAACAGCTTCTTGAGCAGGAGGAAAGAACACCTATGGCCTCCACAGGTACTCCCTTTAGTACCCTACTGACAGATGGTGAGTCCCAAAGGACTAGAGCTCAGTTAGAATCTTCTGTCACAAGAGAAGCTGTGCACTTACCTGCAACAATTCCCAACCACCTGAAACACCTGCCTTAACACTGTAACACTGTAAAAGAGCACCAGGACCAGAGAGGCACGGGTGGGGCTTCCCCCAACTTGGCAACCCCAAGGGCCGCCCCTCCCCCCTCCTAGTGCCATTTCTCACTTTGGCCTTACCTCGCTGGGTCTGGGTAAATTGGGTGCTCTCTGGATCCTGCTCCATCATAACGGGATAATGAAATGAGGGAAGACTCCAGCAGCCTCCTAGCAGAGATTAAAAAAATGGCAATAATCCCTGTCAATTACCAACTCAGAGGTCAATCATAAGGGAAGTGGGGGAGAGGTAAATAACATCCCCCTTTGCAGCCAGCTAGCACCTATTATCTAGGGTCTTACATTCTAACTATATGGAAATATTAATAAATGGAGAGCTACATAGCTCCTATACTGGATGTGACCACTGTATTACGCTGAATACTGTTCTCTGGTAAGACACGCACAAATGCATCAGAAACATGATTTTCTATCTCTTTACAGTACCTCCAGCAGACAAACAGGAGGCTAGAAGCAACATGAGAGGAAAACGAGGCATACACAGAGACCATCACACATTTATCCTGACGATCGGCTCCTATACACCATCAGTCCACACCCTCATTTTCCACTCCTGCTCTACCACACCCTTCTTTTGGGAAAGAGTATACCCAGGACTCACTTAATAACTGGCAAAAATCCTTTCCTTCTATCATCCAGCCCCATCATAAATTCAACTGATGATAGTAACACACATTTTATTATTTTTTGGGTACCAGGCCCAAGCATACCCACAAAATGTTAAGAATTACTACATAAATAAGAACACTGAGACTAGAGATTTAAATATATAGGCCCAGGACACGCAACTATTAAGGATTCCCATGAAGATCTATCTCAGTTTCCAAGTGCCTACTGCATGCAGCCATGGTGAGCAATGGCTACCAGCAAACAGGAAGACTAAGATCCTATCACTAAGCCACAAGCTGGGATCAGTATTGTTGCCTTGTCTGATTTTGTAAAACCAGAAGTCTGGACTTCGGAATGAAGTTTCATGGTTAAGTTTTAGTGAACTTCCCTCTTTAAGTACAACAAAGGCTATTTAAGTAAGACACATCTGCTAACAGGTGTGCTTCAGGGGCTTCCTAGTCTACCATACCACTTCCCAACTCATATACGCTCGGCAGTCAGTCACACTCCTAGCAGAGAACACATCTCAAAGGAAGTGGTCTCAGAAAAATAAAAAAGTGCATATTGTTCCTCCCAGCAGCATCTTGCCTGGCTCTCCCAGGAACATGTCTCAGGCTCCCTGCCAGATTCTTCTTTAAACAGATCTGCAGAATAAGAACAGCAGCTACCCTTCTTTTCCAATTGAGTTAAGACAATTCAGTATTATTAAAACCAGCTGGCTTTAGGTACAGTCATGGGCAGTCACTATCCCAGCAACGGGCCCATGATGGCATTTCCAGTCAAAGCCAAGACAGAAACAACTGTCACTCCATCCTTTACCCTTCCTGCCTGGGACAACCAACCATTAAAGTATGTTTTCGACCGAGACACTTCAAACAACTCGCACACCCAAATGGCAAGAATACCATATACCCAATGAAGTAATAAAATATTTCTTCTCTCTGGCAATATAAATTGTTTGCAACAGCAGGAATATATACATCATTATTCTAAAACATACTTTTTCATATTCCAATATGTCATAAATTGGGATATATCTTATAAGACACAGATTAACTGGCATATTTCTTTTTTCTTTCCTACCATCACAACACAAATAATGGCATATCTAGATCTTTTATCCACAAAATGTTTGTAGTAGGTAGGTAAAGTGTGAATTATTAATACAGTAAGTTTATTTCCTCTTTTTAAAACATTATTTAAGTGATACATAAAAACATAAAATCGTACAGATTAGCAGGGTACTATGCAGTATCTCAATGCATATATACACTGTGTCACGTTTTAATCAAGTAAAACATGTTTATTTCCTCAATATTTTGTCATTTACATGAAAAACTGTCAGAACTTTTTTCAGTGGCTTAAAATATACAGTGTATCATTTGTTATTTTAGTCATCCTACTCCGCAACAGCACAGTTTTTATTTTTGTTGTTAAGACAGGGTCTGTAGTCCATGCTGGTGTAGAGCGAGATATTTTTCTGCCTCTGCCTGCAAAACGCTGGGATTACAGACATGTTTCACAAAGCCCAGTAAAACCATTTTATTCTGAACTGTTACTTAAACACTGGTCAGCCTATGCCATTTCTACAGCACAAATAAAATCATTCTCTAAGACCAGGGTAAGAACTGAAGAATGAAATCAAAACCCTGGAAGACTGTCCAACCCAATACTACAGTGCTCTGTAGGAGGTGCTGAGTACCCCTGAGCTCTGACTGTTACTCTCTGATCAGCTGCTTAGTAAGCCCTTTAGTGAGGACAGCCTTCAGAGTGACCTTCTTCAGAAAATGAACCTGATTAAGTTAGGAAACAAATATTGCCCACAACAAACTATATCATGGCATGACAGACCTCAGAGAGAGATGAGAGGCTTATCAGGGATGCTAAAAGAAGATTCCTGAACTGGAACAATCTGGATTAGACAACCTCAATTTTAGTGACTCCATTTGATATCTTGCATACTCCGGCTCCCACCCTAACTTTCTATTTTAATCGGGAAGGCTTCTTGAAATCAGAATAGCATCAAAATGTTAAGCTTTGTCTCTGGGGAGCCCTTGATGGGAGTTCTCTTGGAGCATGCATCCCTTATGCCCACTCACTCCAAAACCCTTGTGCACCAACAGTTCCTCAAACAATGCAATGGGGCTGGCAACCAATGTTCCTACATATGTATGTGCATACTACATACAAACATACATACCTGTGTGTGAATGAGGAGAGATAGATTTTAACTGGTAATACATGAAATCAAGAGAGCCAATCCAGATGAACAATGTTTCCCCACATACACAAATAACGGATGAAACAGAATTTCTCTACAAAGAATAAAAACAGGCCTCTCCAGTTGGTGTGAAATAGAGAATGAACTGGAGTTATACGATGAGCAGACATCATGCTTAGGCTCCCCAAAGCACTTTCCCTCCTAGTATCAACTGTTTGCAGGGAGAAGGAATGGGAAATGGCCTGAGTAAATGGACTAGGGTAGCAGCTGGGCACCTTCTGCTCTGACACACACAAATCTGACTTGACTTAATGATCTATCATGCCATTTGATAATGTGAAATCAGGAAGAGCTGAAGGAAGGTTCAGCCAAATTTGTTCAGGCTTGAAGTTGTCATTTCTTTCTGACCTATAATCTTAGTCTAGAAATATTTTAGAAAGCCACCAAAACTTTGACAGAAAGGAACAAATAAACCCTCTTTTCTCTAACAGCTTGCCTACTTAATTCTGTATACCAGTAGTATCTGGGTGAAGTACAAGGCCATGTTACTTTGACTCACTGGAGACCAAAAAGAAAATACTATAATTTGTCCTTTATATGTAGCCATGTGTGTTAGATATACAAGGACTGTTTAAAAGTCTTTCACCAATAACAGCATGTTTTTAAAAGCCCAAGGCCACTGCTCTATCAAATTAACTTGGAATTATTTAGTATTTTAAAACAATTTAATCACAAATATAAAAATATAAACATAACTACCATAATCAACCAAAAAGAATAATCATATTCACATATAGATAGAGCAAAAGAGAGTGACAAAATGCAAATATTTAGGGAATGTGGGTAAGGGGCATTTGAGAATTCTCTGTACTATTTTTGGAACTCTGCTGCAAATTGAAATTATTTTAAACTAAACTAAAAGCCAGGTACAGTGGCTGGCATCTGTGATTCCCTGCCATTGCAAGTGAGGCTGAGGTAAGAAGACTGCCATGAGCAGCCTGGGTATCAGTGTGTGAGACCCTGTCAACTAAGTAAACTAAACTAAAAGCTGGATATAGTGATTCCAGCACACAGGAGGCGGAGGCAGGAGGAATATTGTTGAATTCAAGGCTAGCCTGGGCTTCAGAGTGAGACCATTTCTCAAATAACAACAACAAAAACAAAATTGGGCAAGGTGGTGTATGCCTTTAATCCCAGCATTCAGGAGGCAGGGGTAGGAGGATCTATGTGTATTTAAAGCCATCTTGATCTACATAAGTAGCTCCAAGACAGCCAGAACTATAGCCAGAACTTGAAAGAGACCCTGTCTCAGAAAACCAAAACAAAGAAACCCAACCACCCCCCCCAACAAACAGAGAACCCAACAAGATATAAGTATGGGTGATGTACACATAATACCCAGCATTTAGAAGGTAAAGTTAGAAGGATCAGGGTCATAAGACCCATCATGGCTACATAATGAGTCCAAGACCAGCATGGGCTATAAGAAACTCTGTCTCAAAACCAAATCAACCAATTAAAATATCCAGTATTCAAGGGTCTGAAGATGTAGCTCAGACAAGACAGCGAGGAGTACAGGCATTTGCCATCAAGCCTGGCGACCTGAGTTCAATCCCTAGTACCCACATGGTGGATGAAGAAAACTGAGTGACAAGTTGTCCTCTGACCTTCACATAAGTGAAGTGACATGTATGTGTTATGTACAGACACACAAATAAATGTAATTAAAAATTAAATTTAATATAGAAAAATCTTTTAGATTTTTTAGAAATTTTAGAAAAATCTAAAAAGGAAAAGACTCAAAGAAATAGTCATTTTCAAAATAAGTAACATTTAAACTTTTTTTTAAAGTTTACTTTGTTTTTTTTTTAAGATTTTATTTTTTTATGTGTAAGGGTGCTTTGTCTACATGTAACTCTATGCATCACGTGTGTGTTGCCAGAAGACCAAATCAGATCTTCTTGAACGAGAGTAGTAGACAGTTGTTAGCCACAGTGTATGTAGGTGCTGGTATTTGAAGCAAGGTCCTCCTGAAAGAGTGGCCGATGCTCTCAACTGCTAAGCCATCTCTCCAGCCCCTATCTCTATTTTTTAAATATGTGTGCACATATATAATTGTCAGGTATGTGTAGTGAGTGCAAATGCCCACAGAAGCCATAGAGGACATCTGAGCCCCTGGACTGGGCTATTTAGGTGCTTATGAGCTGCTCAGTGTGGGTACTGAGAACAGAATTTAGGGCCTCTCTCGGAGCAGTTCATGCTCTTAACCATCTCTCCATCCCCTGAAAAAGATTTTTTTGTTGCTGTTGTTATTTTGGTTTTTGACAGGGTCTCGTTATGCAACCAGGGTTGTCCTCTCACTCACAGAGATCTGTCTCTGCCTCCCAAGTGCTAGGATTAAAGGCATCGCCATAGTACAGCTTAAAAAAGATCGCTTTAATCATATGTACTCACTCATAAGTTGCTTTTAGACATAAAGGAAAGAAAACCAGCCTACAAATCACAAGCCCAGAGAACCTAGACAACAGTGAGAACCCTAAGAGAGACTTACATGGATCTAATCTACATGGGAAGTAGAAAAAAACAAGACCTCCTGAGTAAACTGGGAACATGAGGACCATGGGAGAGGGTAGAAGGGGAGGGGAGAGGAAGGGAGGGGAGCAGAGAAAAATGTATAGCTCAATAAAACCAATAAAAAAAAAGAAAAAAGATTGCTTTAAAACAGCAACTTGCCCTACTGTCCTAAAAGACATATGATAACCTCTAGGCCTTGAGTTGAGCTTTTAAAATAAAGTTTTATCGTGTGTGTGTGTGTGTGTGTGTGTGTGTGTGNGATCTAATCTACATGGGAAGTAGAAAAAAACAAGACCTCCTGAGTAAACTGGGAACATGAGGACCATGGGAGAGGGTAGAAGGGGAGGGGAGAGGAAGGGAGGGGAGCAGAGAAAAATGTATAGCTCAATAAAACCAATAAAAAAAAAGAAAAAAGATTGCTTTAAAACAGCAACTTGCCCTACTGTCCTAAAAGACATATGATAACCTCTAGGCCTTGAGTTGAGCTTTTAAAATAAAGTTTTATCGTGTGTGTGTGTGTGTGTGTGTGTGTGTGTG
>LOEQ01001271.1:490804-510960 GCA_001685075.1 Bramus lutescens
GCGCGCAATATATATAAAATCTGTGGCTGTTTTGGAGGTAGGTACCAAAGTACAGTTGAATATGATACTGAGAAAAACAAAGCCTAAAATATTTACTACAAACCCTTTGAAGAAAAGGCTTGCCTGCTTCTGTTCCAAAATATTTGCTTACATAAAATTTCTTGAAAGACAGCCTAGCAAGGTAATTCTAGCTACTCTTTGGTTATTACAGGAAGATCAAAAGTTAGAGACCAGTCTGGGTAACACAGCAAGATGGGAAGGGGGAAGAGTCATGACTGGAGGCCATGGCTCACTGGGTGGGACGGGGGGTGGGTCATAATGCTGTCTGTGGGAATGGGAGGGAGCAAGACTGGAGCTTGCTGACTCTGGTTGATTTCTAGCACCTCACGGAAAAGGTTACATATCAACAGGTGCATAATTCAAGCTGTAAAATTCCTAACATTTTGTATCAATGTTCTCTCTAATGAATATTAAGAATATTTTCAAGAGGTTCTCTGTTTCATATGTATGTTTTGATGATTAGGAAGACCAAACAGTAGAAGAAAACTTGGGGCAGGGGGATGAGATCAAGGAGTATGTAACAGATTGTCAACAAGAAAAAAAAAAGAACCTTTAGGTGAATCTGGTAGCACATACCTATAAAACTAGGAAGTGGAAGCAGGAGACTACCTGCTTAGTATGAGTTGGAAGCCAGCCTGGACTACAGGAGACCCCATTTCAAAAACAAAAGAATAAACCAACAACCAGTTTTCACTTTAGATACCAGGATTTGGGGAGCAGAAAGTCTAGGTGATAGTCTAGTAAGAATACACAAGCCAGTAAGAACATCTCTTTTTTTAACATTTATTTATTTATTATGTATACAATATTCTATCTGTATGCCTGCAGGCCAGAGGAGGGCACCAGACCCCATTACAGAAGGTTGTGAGCCACCATGTGGTTGCTGGGAATTGAACTTAGGACCTTTGGAAGATTAGGCAATGCTCTTAACCTCTGAGACATCTCTCCAGCCCAAGAACACCTCTTTACTAAACAATTTTACCCTAAGGATCCTTGTTGTCACATTACAGAGAAAACCAATATCCTAAAGCAACAAACATGCCTAGACTTTTTCCAACCAGTGCAAACATCAGGTGTCAGAACCGTGCAGCCTCTGCAGATAGAAGAGCTCACATTAGGAGCTAAAGGTGCCACTGTAGCCCCAAGTCTTAAGGGATAATTCCCTTGCTTTATCTGTGTGACATCTACTGTTTAAATTCAGGAGCCAAATGCAAACCAACAGTCTCTTTATGCCTAGAAAATCAAGTTTAAGTGTCATAGCTTGGCATAAAATGTTTTTGCAGTGAAATTTCTCTTTCCTTTTAGTCTATTCAGAAGCTTTCACACTTTTGATATCAAAACTTCTTCAAAACCACGGGGCTACTAAACTTTTCTTTATATGGGATCTACTGATACTAAACCTTATTTGAAATTACAAATGGGAAGAGCACATACCCTTGAATAGTGATCAGCTATATATATCATCGTATGTCACTTGGTCTAGGAAACCCCACCTTACCAGCACTCTATATAATATCATCGTACGTCACTTGGTCTAGGAAACCCCACCTTACCAGCAGTCTATATAATATCATCGTATGTCACTTGGTCTAGGAAACCCCACCTTACCAGCACTGTGAAAGAATCAAGTGAAAAGAGAAAAGGACATCTAAACATTCAGAAGAGCCACTGAGAACCCCTGCTCTAGATAAACTATATACACCCTTGTTATTCTTCTATGGTGGCTATTTATTCTCTCTAGAACATTCTTCTCCCTTGAGGCTGCCCATAAAAATCCTTCAAAACCCCACCAATATTGTGGCACCTCTTAAGACACCGAGATCTTCTGAGGCTGGCAATGGCGGTACATACTTTTCATTCCAGCATTAGGGAGATAGAAGTGGAGACAGGTAGACTTCTGTGAATTCGAGACCAGCTTGGTCCACAACATAAGCTCCAGGCTAGACAGGGCTACATACACAGACTGTCCTTAAAACAACAAACAAACAAACAAAAAAACAACCCTGCAGTTATTGATGAGTATGTCTGTGCCTGCTTTTAGACTTACAAGCTACGTAAAAGCTAGTACTGGTTCCAAATCATCTTTTAATCTCCATCAAAATTCACATCCTAATTAACATATAATAGGAGACAAATAAATATCCAAGCCCATGAATCAGGAGGCAGTCTAACTAGACTGGGAGGAATAAGAAAGGAAGCATATCTGATTGTTCTTTACTGACCCCATGAGTCTAAAACAAGATGTGAGACATTGAAAACACACACTAAAAAATTCCTGAAGGAAGGAGGCTTTCAGAAACTCTTACATCACCCTTCATCCTTTTGGTCACTTAAGCCACTCAGGTTAAAGTGCTGACATAGCTGTCTTAATAAATAAGCCTGGTCCCTCAAAGGCTCATTAAATCAAAGAGTCAGAGGTTGGCTTCTTGCCTAGGAAATGACCACTGATGTTCCTAGACTATATGTTTCCAAGAGAACTCATAAGGAAAGAGGGCAATGTTTGGAGGGGGTAAAAGGGCAGCAGGTCAAAGAAAATCGGATGTAATGTTGCTTGCTTCATTTCTTAATCTTGCTCTGCAGTTTCCAGATCTCTGTCTCAGCACAAGCCCAGGATGGGAGTTGACATGTCCTTATTCTTTGTAAAAAATAATTGTGTGTTCTAAAATGACACCTCTATTATGATTTCCAAGTTGACACTTCTGATCTAAAGCAGAGGCATCAAAGCCTCCCTATTTCCTACACTAGCAATTATCTTTTAAGCTATCCAACGATAGGTATTCATCTGATCACTGTAGGCCCATATTTCTAAGGGTGCCCTCAGATTACATGGTGCAAGTTGCCCACAGAACCTGACAGACAATTCCTGTCCCTGTTGTGAGGTGGAACAAACAAAACAGGCTCACAATTAAAAGGTAATGGGGATGGGTGGGTGGAGAGGCAACCAGACATCCTAGAGAAAGAGCTCATAATGTCTATGGTATGGATCAGCTTTATTTTACTGTGGCCACGCATAAGCAATCCAGGCGACTCAGAACAATGCCTTTCACCAGAAAAGCACAAAAACTCTTTACCAAACATTAGTGTATTCTCCAATACTTCTGAGGAGTGAGCAAAAGATAGTGAAACATTAGAGTACAAAGTAATCTAGCACCAAAAGCGAAGAGAATGGAAACCAAGTTTGTACCTGTGGTAGTTTGAATGTGTTTGGCCCCCAAAAGGTCATAGGAGTGGCACTATTAGGAGATGTAGCCTTGTTGTGGGAGGCTGGAAGGCATACCTTTAACCAGGGCCACACCTTCTGATAGAAATGTGTCACTGTGGGGGAGATTTTGAGGTCTTTTTCTCAAGCTTCACTCAGTGTGACAGTCAGTCCTGTTGCGTCTGAGTCAAGATGCAGCACTCTCAGCTCCAGCACCACATCTGCCTACATGCCGCCACGCTCCCCATAACTGATCATAATGAACTGAACCTCTGAAACTGTAAGCTTACATGCATATCCCACAAGCTGTCACTGGAATGTACCTTAATTACGAGGCAACATATACATGAAGGAAGGGGTCAGTGTATCCTAACTTACTTACTTCCCTAAAATCATGAAGTGATTAACAGAATTCCACAATTCTGATAACTGGGTTAACTGATTTCCTGGTTAACAGTCAGGACTGGAGAGGTAGCTCAACAGTAAAGAGCACTTCAAGCTCTTCCAGAGGATCTGGGTTTCATTCCCAGCACCCACATGGTAGCTTATAACCACCCACAGCTTTAGTACCAGGTGATCCATATCCAATGCCCTCTTCTAGCCTCCATGAGCACCAGGCATGCTCAAGGTACACAGACATACATGCAGGCAAAACACCCATATACATAAAATACAATGATAAAACTTTTTTTTTTTAAAGTAACAGGCTCTGACTTAACATTCACATACTAAAAACACTTTAACAGTAACAAAAACCTTAGGGCCCAAACCAAAAAGGCAAGGAGAGAAAGTCAATGGAACCTTACAGGAAAATGTAGAAAAAGGAAGCAGAGTGAGTTGGGCTTTATTAACTGTCACAGAGGCAGCTTCCCAACTCAGATCTTCACGCAAGGAGTTTCTGAGTCTATAGAAATAGACAAGAGGGCAAAGGCTCCAGCTGTGTCTCAGCAGTCTATGGTTAGTCCATGAGCTCACACAGAGTTGGGAGTACAATCACTTTATTATATCTGAGGTTAGTTCTGACTGCTTCTCTTGGGGACATGTGACTTTACTCACTTGCCACTGACCCTTCCACCCTGTTCTTGATTAGCAACTATCTTCAGTCTTTCTGGACTCAGCATCTGAGAACCCACTGGAATGATTTCTCTACAATTTCCCTCTGTCTAGACAACATAAAATTGTCATAAGTGACACCTAAAGTACAATTAGCAGTTTCCACTCTCCTCCTCCGTTCCCCAAAAGAGCTGCACATTAACGTCCTCCAGCATATCACTCATACTACCCTGATGAAGATTAACTCTGTGGAACCTGGAAGCCATTTCATTTCTATCTTGCTGAAAAATTCGTAGCCCCCACTATAATTATTAGAACATGTAAATTGCTTTCTTTTTAACTAGCGCTAATGGCTATAATTGAAGTGATCTGGATGTCTACTGAATCACCTGCGCAAAAAATCCTTATAAATACCACTTTATCCAGCTGCATTTTATTTAAGAAAATCACAAACAAAAGAAAAAAGACAAAAAAGAGAGGAGGAGCAATGAAAGGCATGATTCAAGACCACTAGAACCAGGGCTCTTGAAACAAGGATCCTTTGAAGCCACTGCCAGTTCCTTTCAAGATGCCTCATTAAAACAGCAGACAGATCAACAGACAACAAATCATGAAATACTTTATCAGTGTTTTCTGGAAGAGGGTTTCCCCAGGGGACACTTGACAATTTCTGGAGACATTTTGGTAGATGCAACTGATTTGAGGGAGTGTTACTTATGTAACAGCAGGAATACTACTAAACACACTTCAAGGCATGAGACAGCCTCCCACAGTGAAGGATTATCTAACCCAATGGCAAGAGTGCCATTGCTGCTAAACCTCCCTGATGTAATTTAATGGTCTGAGTCTAAGCAACAGAAACTCTATATAACAAAAATGATGCAATCTGGTATCTGAGTTTCAGAATCATGCAGATTGCATCTTAAGATGCATCCTATATCACCATCTCTTATGCTATGTGACCTTGAGTTTATTCTCAGTTTCCACATTTTTTTTTTTGATGAACTAAGAACACATGTAAGGCTGAGAATGTAGCTTAGTGATAGGGTGTAGTTGAACTAGCATGAATGGGGACCTGGGTTTAATTTCTAAACATAAAGAAAGAAACAAATAATTTTAAGAAAACAGTCACTATGTAGTCCAAAATTCACATTTTTTTCTTTTAATTACAACTACTATATGCCAGGAATATAAAACATACTGCCCGTTTAAACCAGCATGTCTAAAACGTGTTTTGTCAGGAAGGTATTTTAAAGATAATTACTATAAAAGCTTAACCATAGGTATATGAACCCTGAGACTACATGTACCACATTCAAATAAAACCCTGTAAGAGGAGTCTATCCAACAGTCTGCAAACAACCTGGGCGTCAGTCTAAAGTGCAAACTGCTGGGTGAAGACTTGAGATGCACACAGCAGTCTGCAGAACAAATGTAAGAAAGCCATGTGTGAGAAAGCCCTCCTTGTGACATGATCTCCCTGATTTTGTATAGCCGGGTTATTTGAGCTACAAACTTTCTTCCTGTTCCAGTGATAAGTGTATTGTTTTCTAATAAACTGGCTTTCCTTTTGCTACTATTCATTCACTATCCAAATCCTTGTTCTGAGACAATGAACGAGGAACCCATTCAAAGGTGTCAATCAAATCCCCAAAGCTGCTAATAAATAATACTCCAAATAATCAAGATAAAACACAATCCTATCAAAATCACAACTGCATATTCTTTCTTTTAGAAACAGAGAAAAATCTTAAAATTCTATGGAATCTCAAAGTATGCTAAACTGTCAAAATAATATTTAGAAAAAACAAAGCTAGAGTCTCCCATTTCCTGATTTTAAAACATATTTCAAAGCTACCATAATCAAGGCAGTACAGAACTCACGTAAAAACACATATAGAGCAATAGAAGAGAATGGAGATAACAAAAATGAATGATTAGGTGTAAAAAGATAAAATGGCCATAACAAGGGGGTGCTATGACTACATGATGGTGCTAGAAAAACTGCACATCCAAATGCAAATGAGCCTTAAATCACCTACACAAGCAACTCAAAATTGGTTAGACTAAATGTAACTGAAACCATTAAATTCCTAAAAGAAAAATTTCATGACACTGAAGAGGTGATAATTTGTTATATACAACATCAAAAGCATAAGCAACAAAAGCAAAAATATACAAATGGTATTGTTATCAGAATTAAAGCCAAAGCCTGTGCCCTAACAGCAACCACCGCCCCCCCTCAACAAAAAAAAAAGAAAAAAAACCAGCTTCAGCCATCCATCTTCAATAAATAAATAACAGCGAAAAGCAGGGAAAGGAGATTTATTCACCCACCTTGGAAAGAAAAGGTTCAGTGATCCTCACCCTAGTCCAGCGGTGGGTGTGACCCACTCAAACTGTCACGACCCCTTTGGGGGCGGAGGAGTCTAATGACCCTTTCATAGGGGTCACCTAAGACCATCAGAAACCACAGATATTTACATTACAATTCATAACACAGAAAAATTACAAAGTAGCAAAGAAAATAATTTCATGGTTGAGGGTCACCAAGCATGAGGAACTTGAAGAGTCGTAGCATTAGGAAGGTTGAGAACTACCGCCCTAGTCTATATTTGGGATCCTGACAACCCTACAGAAAGAGCTATAAGCAACTGAAGACAGCAGGGAGGAGAAGTGATCTTCCTCAGGAAAAGCACACCAATTGGTTGTCCAGTGCCAAATGATCAGCCCTGAAAACACACTTCCAACAATTATTGAAAAGAGCCTATGAATTTAAAAGAGAGTGGGAAGGGTATATGAGAAGGCTCAGAAGGAGGAAAGAAAGGGAGAAATGTAACTATATTACAATCTCAAAAAAATGTGGCAAATTCATATAACAGATTTTAAAAATTAAGAAAAGTTAAACAGGAAGTGGTTAGAGAGACAGTTCAAGGGGTAAAATACTTGCCACATAAGCATAGGGACCTGAGTTTGAGCCACTAGAGTCCTTAAAAAAAAAAAAGGCTGTATATGACAGCGTGCATCTTTAATCCCTGAAATGGTCAAGGCAAGAAGAGCCCTAGGGTTGAATGGCTACCCAGTCTAGCTGAATCCACCAGGTTCAGTTGAGAGACTCAACTTCAAAAAATAAAGAGAACAACCAACACCTGAAATCAACTTCTGGCTTCCATAAACATGAACATACACACAAAAATAGAAATTAAGAACATTTTCTACACATATGGTACAGCAACACAGATAAATCCTGAGGATACAATGTTAAGTGAAATAAGTCAAGCACAAAAGACAATTACTACACTTACAAGAATTATATCAAAAACTAGAGCAAGGCGGTGGTGGCGTATGCCTTTAATCCCAGCATTCAGCAGGCAGAGTCAGGTGGGTATCAGCGAGTTCGAGGTCAGCTTGGTCTACAAAGCGAGTTACAGGACAGGCAGGACTATTACACAGAGAAACCCTGTCTCAACAAACCAAAAAAAGAAATACATGCCTAGCTAAGGAAAGAGAATCAGGAGATCTAGGCCAGTTTAGGCTACAAAGTAAGACCCTGTCTTAAAAACAGACATCTTGGAGTGGGGGGGTGTGATTCAGTGATAGAGTACTTATCTAGCATATATGACTCCTTCCCTAGGTTCAACTTCCACCATTGAAAAACAATGTCTGTGCATGTATAGTCTAGTGAGACTCACAAAACACAATGAGAATACTAGTGCCACAGGGTCACTGAATATAGAATTTCAATCATGCAAGATGAAACACTTCAAGAATATTGTACAAGTCAGGTCTGGTGGTTCAGGCTTGTGATATGAGCTATTCAGGAGGGTAAAGGAAGACCACAAGTTCAAGGACAGCCTGGGAAACTTCAAGAAACAATATGTGACACCATGGTACTCTTGCCCCACCTATCAAAATAAATACATGTAACTTTAAAATTTTAATAGCCAGGCAGTGGTGACTTACACTTTTACTCCCAGAACTCGGAAGGCAGGGGCAGACGATCTGAGTTTGAGCCCAGCCTGGTCTACAAAGCAAGTTCCAGGACAGCCAAAGCTACACAGTGAAACCCCCAAACCAAAATAAATAAATAGGAGTTGTTTTTAAAAAATTTAATAGCTGGGTGATGGTGATTCACGCCTTTAATCCCAGCACTTGGGAGGCAAAGGGAGGCAGATCTCTGAGTTTGAGGCCGGTCTGGTCTACAGAGTTAAAGGACAGCAGGGCTATATGGAGAAAAACAATCATTTTAATGAAAAGTAAGAGCTGGAAAGATGACTCAATGGTTAGATAAGGTATTGGCTGCTTATCCAGAAGACTCAGGTTCAATTCCAAGTACCTACATGGTGGCTAACAACTATCTATAACTCCAGTTTCGGGTGATTCTAGCTTCCTCAGTCAAAACATGCATATATGTACAGACATATATGGAGGCAAAACACCCATACACATAAAATAAAAATAAATATGTTTAAAGCAAAACAAGAATTAGGGATATAGTATAAAGAGTTCAGAGCATATGCAAAACATTGGTTTCAATCCCCAGTACCATCTCAATCAATCAAAGACATACTATACAGCAATGTGCATATAGTTAATACTGTACTATATACTTGAAAATTTGTTGCATGTAATCTATGTCACATATGGGTGGGGGTGTCTATCTACTATCAGAACAAAGAAAAGATAACAAGCAACCTTACTAGGCAAAGTGAGTAAAAAAAAAAAAGACAGCAGAAAAGGCAACTGCAGAAACCTATATGAACGTGTAGAGAAGAAAAAGAAAAAGAGGTGGAAAGATTCATGCTCACACCTTCTGATGCAGCAAAGCAAAAGGGTGTAATATCAACAAGCTCAACTATCAACAACAAGGTCATAATTTCAGGCTTGGAGTCTTTTATTAACACAATTTTCCACTTTTTCTCTCGCTTGATTTTAATTTCCTGGCAAGTAACAGCCAAATCATGTGCCTATCCCTTGTCAAGGGTGATCTGTTCACAAAGACACATTTCATGTCATTCACTCATGCAGTCCAAAAGAAGGTAGCTCTCATTCTATGTAACTTCACAAAATGGAGAGCTGCTCACTCAAGTGAGTCCCATCTAGCAAATCAGCTTGGAACACCCCCCCCCCTTCCCCTCTGGAAACAGGAGGAATTTGTTAATTGATGCTATTAAAAAAATCAAGCAGCTTCTTAGGTGCGAGGGTTGTCAGCATTTCAACCCACAGCCAGCAGGGAAGCCTCTGTGGCTCAATTAGGTAGAAAAGATCTGGTAGGGGCGAGAGTACTGAAGTCCAGTAAATCCCTTTGGCAGAAAACAGAAAAATACTACTGTACCCTTAATCTTCAAAACGATGCAACAATCTCCACATAAACTTGACAAGTAGGAATCATGAAGTCAGCCTACTGTGGATTAAGGCAAGAAAGCTCATGCCAAATCAGGTATAGCAGTTCCCATTAATCCAGCATTGGGAGGCACAGGCAAGAAAATCAAAGTCCTCCTCAGCTACACAGGACTTTGAGGCTAGCCTGGGTTTCATAAAACCAACTCAAAAAATGGAAAGAGAAAAGAAAAATAAAGTCTTATGTTTTTCTCCAGCATCTCTGTAATCCCAAATTTAGGGATGAAGGAAAGGGCAGCAGTATGGAAACTTCAAGGCCAGGGCAGGTATGCCTGCAATACCAGCACTGGCGAGACAGAGGGTACAGGATCACCAAGAGTTTGAGGCCTTCCCAGTCTACACAGGGAGTTCAAAGACAGTCTTGATTCTAAAACAGGACTCTGACTCAAAAAAACAAAGAATTTATGTTTTGGTTTGAGGCATAATTATTCAACTCCTGCTGATTATTAAGTGGGAATGGATACTAGTATTACTATATTTTATGCTTTTCCCCCCAACAAAATCCAGAAATCTAGATTTATGTGGGAAATTGAAAATTTTGGAAACATCCTAATGGCCAAACCTACCTTGAGGACTATATGTCATCTCCAGATTAATTTAACAGACCCACTCACTGAAGCACTGAACAGATCCTATGAATCTGTTCACAGAAACATCATCAGCAAAAGGGCTAGAGAGATAGCTTGATGGTTGGGGCATTACTGCTCTTAGAGTGCAGTTCCCTCCCACCACCTACATCAGGAGGCTCACAACCAAGGATAACTTCTGTTTCAGAGGACTTGACACCTCTGAACTCCATAGGTAGGTGGGAGCACATGTACACACACACACACGTAAAATGTTTTTTTAAAGAAGCAAAAATAAGATGCACTGGAATATACCCACTCGCCAACACACACACACACACAAATGCAAGAGAAATCCAAGAGGAGAAACTATTGCATAGCTCTACTGGGCTAAAACTCGTTACAATAAGCAAAATATATTATGCAATGAGAATCCCTTACACCTGGTGCTATTGTCTTGAAACACACTCCAATGTATCCTTTAGAATATTTCTCTGAATAGATAGTAGAGAGGAGGACCAAAAGGAGGAAGAATGAATATATGGGAAGTTTCTCTCAGTGTATTTTCAGCACACATACAGATTTCACCAGTCTCCTGACACTCCATTCCCGAGATGATAAAGATTACATCTTTTCAGAGTTTGTAAACACAAAACACATGTCCTGCTTGCTCTATACCATTCAGCCTCAGAGAAGGAAGAGGGCTATTTTAGCCCTACCAGGTTCTAATCTGGCCGATAATTAGGGAAGGGTTGCCTGTCAAGTCCACTACCTAGAAGACATGGAGGCTCATACCTTACCAAGTTGCCTCAAAGACACAAAATTCTGAAAACAGATTTAGTGAGGCTGGATGAGTGCTTCAAGGTGGATAATATAAGAAACGAGAAATTTACAATCACTTACACCTGCTCTTTTTTTAAAGATTTATTTATTATGTATATGACATTCTCTCTCCATGTATGCCTGCAGGGCAGAAGAGGGCGACATATCTCATTACAGATGGTTGTGAGCCACCATGTGGTTTTTGGGAATTGAACTCAGGACCTCTGGAAGAGCAGCCAGTGCTCTGAGCGATCTCTCCAGCCCCCCTTACACCTGCTCTTAACCATCAAAAAAGTCTCACAGGAGGTACTGGGGATATAGTTCAGTGGGTAGAAGTACTGGAAAGCTGAAGCAGGATCTTTTAGTCTGGGAGACACAAACACCCTGTTATATAACACACACACACACACACACACACACACACACCCCACATGCATTAAAAAAACTCAAACGAAAGGTAGAAATCTACTACCTATAAAACCCAAAATATTTATCTTGTCCTTTACACAAAGCTTGCCAACCCCTAATGTAAAAGAAGGGGGAAAAAAATCACACTTAGAATTCAGACTGATAGGGAGGTAGTGATATAGTTTAATAGCAGAGCACCTGCTTTGCAAACAGGACCCTGGAAACAGGTGCTAGCATCTGTCCCAAAAAGTAAGCTGTTCATACTGGCATGTATCTGTAAAGCTAAACTTGAGAAAGTAAGTCAGGAGGACAAACTGGCTAGGCTTTTTTTTAAAAAAAAAAATACTGAACAAACAAAAAGGAGATGAACAAAAAGGTGAGACAGAATAACATCAAACTATACCTCTCTTCTACCTATTCTCACACTCATATTACCTAATTAATCTGGCTGACACCTCAGATATCTAAATCTACTGTCTTAGAATTAGCTAACAGCTGTCTGGATGTCCCAGTTATTTCATAAGAAACAGAGACCATGTGGTTTGAAAGTCAGATGTTAGGCTTTTCTCATATGAACATGTAAATAAGGAAAGTATATAACACCGTAGAATTTAAGACCAATGTAAGTCTTTCTCAACTTTAGAAGTTCCTGAAAATCAAATGATGGGAAAATTTACTACTACAAAACTTCAGACTGTGAGGCAAAAAGAATTAGGAGTACTGATCTTTGAAATTAAGTTCAAGGGGCTGGAGAGATGGCTCAGCGGTTAAGAGCATGGCCTGCTCTTCAAAAGGTCTTGAGTTCAATTCCCAGCAACCACATGGTAATGAGGTCTGGTGCCCGCTTCTGGCCTGCAGGCATACACACAGACAAAATATTGTATATATAGCGATAAATAAATATTTAAAAAGAGAAATTAAGTTCAATAAAATAACAGAAAATAAGGAGTATTTTATGCCATCTTAAATTAGTAATAATGAGCACACTATAATTTTCATTTGCTATTAACAGTCATACTTATTGACCCTGGCAATTCCACTTTTCTAGAATTCATCTTCTGGAAACATATGCATGAATATACAAAAATGTTCCAGCAGGTACAATACAGAAACAAAACCACCCAGATCAGATCACCAGGGGACAATTAACTGTGGCTAGAACACTGAGCCACTGTTAAACATATTGAACGTGAAAACATGCCCATGGCAGTATGAGAGGTAAGTAAATTGAAGAACAGACCAGGCATGATCTCACTTCCATAAATCAAGGGAAGAACTGTTTTCATCTGCACAGAGGACAACTGGAGTTACAAATTGTTCACAGTGATTATCTTTTAGCACTGGCTTCTTTCTATAAGTGCACATTTTTGAAATGTTTCATTTTTTAACAAATAAATTTATATTAGTTATTTAAGCAACAAAACCTAGGCATTTCCACTTATGAAGCTTTGTTCTTTATAAATTTCTCAGGTTCTCCCTTCTGTGTAATTCTAATAACACATCTTCTGATTTGAAGACTGTGGGGGAGCACTGTTGAGGATGATTGACTCTCTCATTCATCCCAGCAGCCCTTCCTACACACAATCAAAACCTTCTTTTTTCCCCTTTTCGTTTTTTCTTCTCCTCACTCCAGTATTGGGACTGAAGTCAAGGCTTTGCACATGCTGAGCAAGTGCACTACCACAGTGCTATATCCCTGGCCCTATCTTCCTATTCTGACAGTTGGTGGCTCTTGTCTACTGACTTTCACCAGCCTTAAAACACAAAATAATCTATAGATGTGTGAGCTAGCATAATTTAAGTTACTTCACTCTTTTGTCTATTCTCCACCAGCAGCCAAATAATCTTTTTAAACAAAATCTTTAGGACTATGATAAAGCATTTGCTTAACATATGGGAAGCCTTATGTTCAATCCCCAGTACCAACCAAAAATAACAAAAATAATAATGTCAGATCTTTGATGTATATACAATCATTCCAATCTGGTGGCTTCTTATCAGACAAACAGGTAACATTCTTTAAAAGGCTTAGAGCCTATATAATATCCCTGTCACATCTCCAATATCATCTCCTACAGAATAGGGAAGAGATCTTAGGTTTGCTGAATTTGTTCATTTCCTTGTGATGCTCTTGCTCCCAATGTTGGCAGTTTGTTCCTATATTTCTCTGATAAACTGCTCAAATTTTACCTATCAAACTTCCTCTAATTGTCCTATTCTTAAACTGCAACTCCCACACCCTACATATTTTTATGTCCACCTCTTTTCTCCATAGAACTTGTCACCATCTAGCATTCTAGGTACTTCAGTTTATTGTCTTTCTCTCATTAGAATGAGAAGTTTTTGCTGATACTTAAAGAGTCCTGGTAAATAGTAGTGTCTAATAAGCGTCTGTTAACTGAATAAATGGCCTTACCACCCTCAGCACACCTGACTCATCCATAAGCTAATGTATGCATGAGGGAATACTTTGCACGTGTGTCTGTCATTCTGGGTTATAAGAGTCAGAGTTACTCAGGGGAGGCAGCCTTATCAGAAACTCTTCAGTTCTGTCCTCACAAACTATGCTGCTTATTGTACCATAGATTTTGTTCCTTTTCTATTTCCTAAGACCTGGCTCTCATTTTTCCCCCAAGAATGAACATTTGTCCATCCCCAAGATGAAAGTCTCTTGGTTGACCATTGTTTATTCTTTGTCCCGAATTGTCAAGCTTCAGAATAATAATTCAAAAGCTTATTGTACCTTAAGTAACAAAGACCACAATTTTACCAGTTGTTTATAGAGGTAACCAGTCAACCTTTGCATTCTTATTGAGCAAAAATATTATATAAGAGTTCCGCATTCTAATAACAAAATAATAACAACCAAAACCTAGAATCATCTCAAAATTTGAAAGGCAGTCTGGTGGATTGGCAAAGTGGCTCAGGCAGTAAAGGCTCCTCTACCAAAGCTGATGACTTAAGGTCAATCCCTGGGACCCATAAAACAGAGGGTAGACCTGACTCCCACATGTCATCCCCCGACTTCTGAGCACCCGGTGACATGTGCATGCCTTCTGAAAATAAACAAATAAATTTGTTTAAAAAAAAAAGATTGGGCATAGGCACAATCCAGTACTACACTGCATACAGGAAGAGATCCTCAGTTTTTTCAATAACATTACAAAAAGTAAAACAAAACAAGATTCATTATAATGATGCTCAGAACCTCTTTCTGCTAAAAAAAATAATAAAGTACACACTTTTCAAAACATTCTACATCTGAGAAAATTCATTCAGTATCTTCCACAAAACCTAAAAGAAAATATGAAAAGGAAACAGAACATTTACACATTTAACTTTGAACTTTATCAAATATTGAGACCACAAATACAGCCCCCACAATGGGTTGCTCCAAGCAAAGTTGGGTTCTGGCCATATTTAACACCATCTATCTGTTTTGAGAGGTTCATGTAGTCCAAACTAGCCATCAAAGGATGATCCTGAATTATAATCTTCCTATTTCTATCTACCAAGGGTTGGAATTACATGTATGTACCACCACACCTGGTTTATTCAGTGCTGGGAATACAATTCAGGACTTTATGCATGCTAGGCAAGCATTCTACCAACTAACCTGTATCAATCTTAATACAGAAAAAATTTCCAGCATTGACCAGCAGAGATAAAGTATCACTGAGATGCTAAACACCAGGATCAAAGAATGCACTCAGTCATCAGTGGGCAATTAATGTGAAGGGCATCTGGTCAGATGCCAGAGACTTCTTACAGGCTTCAGCACAACCAGTTGATAATTAGGAACCCAGCACCACAGTGAAACAGAAGAACAAATTCAGACCACCTGGGAGCATTCTAGAAAGTGCATCTTTACTGTAAGTAATGCCACTTCATTTATTCAGCATGTATTTATTGAGCCAATGATTCACTCTAAGATGAAAAGATATGAGCTGAATATACTGGTACACATCTTTAATAACAGCACTTTGAGAGATGGTGGAAGGCGAATCATGAATTCAGGGACAGCCTTAAGCTATTTGGAGACCAGAGTGGAACACATAATACTATGTCTCAAAAATTATGAGGGGCTGGAGAGATGGCTCAGAGGTTAAGAGCACTAACTGCTCTTCCAGAGGACCTAGGTTCAATTCTCAGCACCAACACAGTTGCTCCCAACTGTCAGCAGCTCCAGTTCTAAGGGAGCTGATACTTGCAAGCAAAACACAAATGCACATAAAAAAGGGGGGGCTGGAGAGATGGCTCAGAGGTTAAGAGGACTGACTGCTCTCCCAGAGGTCCTGAGTTCAAGTCCCAGCAACCACACGGTGGCTCACAGTCATCTGTAATGAGGTCTGGTGCCCTCTTCTGGCCAGCAAGCATACAGACAGAACACTGTATACATAATAAATAAATAAATATTTTTAAAAAATTTTAAAAATGATGATAGCAGGGCAGTAGGGACACAGCCTTTAAACCCAGCACTCAGGAGGCAAAGGCAGGTAGGTATCTGTGAGTTCAAAGTCAGAGTGGTCTAAAGAGTGAGTTCCAAGCCAGCCAGAACTACACTGAGAAACCCTGTCTCAAAAAAACAAAATGAAAAAGAAAAAATAGTGATGTCAATTAAATTAATATATTTATTATGGATCTTTTAATTTTTTTACCAAAAAGGGAAAACAAGATTAATATTTCACACCAAAATAAGGAATGCAAGTTGGGTACCATGGTACAGGTATGTAACTGAACTCCTATCCTAGGGAGGCCAACGAGTAGAACAACATGGTTTACAGTAAGATTAAGGTCAGCCTGAACAAATTAGCAAGAACAACTAAAAACTTAATGCACGTTCTAAACAAGCCTAATGACCCAAGTTCATTCCTTGGAACCCATGTAAAATGTAGAAGAGGAGATATCAGACTGCAAATTTGTCTTCTGACCTCCAAAGGCTCACTATGGAACCTGCCCCTTCCCAGAAAGCATGCATGCATGTACACACAATAACATAAAAACCATTTTAATTAAAATTAATTAACAAAAAGGCTGGAGATGAAGCTCTGTGGTTGAGGGCTTGCCTAGTACACTCAAGGCCATTGCTTTAATATCACTAATATCACTCATATAAAAAAGTTACACAATTTTAATTTGACTTACTCAATTCAACCAATATTTACAATGTAACTACTGAGAACCAGGTAGTATTCAAGAGATAGCAGAGAGTTTTACATAATTACTACTTTTAGTGGGCTCATGACAGAGTGGTAATCAAACCCAAACCTAAATGATGTGCCTCTAATTCTAGCACTGGAAGGCAAAGAGAGGAAGATCCTAGGAGCTTGTTCAGCCAGCCACTCCAGCCAATTAGTGAATTCTGGTTTACTAAGACCCTGTATGAAAAACTAAGGCCAAAGCTAAATATGGTGACACAGGCCTTTAATCTCAGCATTCATGAGACAGAGGCAGGTGGATGGATCTCGGTGAGTTTGAGCCCAGCCTGTCTACATAGTGTTTGTTCTATGCCAAGCCAAACTGAATAGGGAGACCTTACCTCAAAAAAACATAAATATGGTGGAGAGTCATAGAAAAATTCACATAATTTTGACCTCTAGCATTTGCATGCACACACAGACAGACAGACAGAAAGATAAGCACACACACATGAAAAAGAAAAAGGTAAAGATAATTTCCTGTCATCAATGGAATAAAGAAATATCTAGCAGCCAAGCAGTAAACAGGAAGAAGTGATTATCTGAGTCCTCAGGGAAGGTTTCTGGAAGGGAAGTTGCAGGAGGGGTATGTAAGTGGTGAAGCCTGTGTACTATGGCATACACGTGGTGGAGGGTAGTGGGTAACTTCAGAGTTCTTCCCTTCCACTGTGCCTTCTGAGGATTGAACTCAGGCAATCAGTTTTGCATGGCTTTTACTACTCTTAGCTCTGTACTATGTCCTGAATAACAAGTTGAGCACATTCTCCATCTAAAGAAGCTGTCTGTCTGTTACAATCTGAAAGTGAACCGCTTTCAATGGGCCCTTGCATGTGAATAGTTGGTTCCTAGCAAGTGATACTATTTGAGACCTTCTAGATAGAGGGCCTGGAATCCAGCTGATCTTATGAGTTCCAGCACTGCTCAAGTTCTGGTCCAAGTTTTCTGCTTCCTGACGGGCACCATGAAACAATCAGCTGCTGCATACTTAATACTACCATACTGTGTAGCCTGCTGCTATGTCTTCCCCCACAATGAGGGACTGTGTTCTCCAAACTATGAGCCAAAATAAAGTATTTCTCCTTTAAATTGTTTCTGTCAGTCATTTGGCAACAGTGTCAAGACCAGTTAGGTCAATGCACAAGAAAAAATAAAGTTGGACCCCTTTCTAAATAAGGCAAAACTTGTATTTGCCTAATTTCTAGGTTGCTTTCACCCTCTTGTAGACCTATAACTAGTTCGCATGTTCATTTATTTTCCTTCAGATATGGTGTTTTGGTTGAACACCCCTGGGAAAACTCCATGTAACTAACAAACTGAGTAGCTCGCAGAACTTCAGGGGGCTGAAGTTTGGAGTTTCAGCCTGTAAACTCCAAAGCAACCTCTTAAAAAAAAATCAAAGAAACTTGAAAATCCATTGAGGGCATCTAACTCTAACCTTTGATGTTTTGGACTAAATTTTAATGCTTTGGTCATCACCACACTTCTTGGTCTCTATTCATCATCAGAGAAAAGGAAAGATCAAAAGCATCAGTTCTCAGAACACAGCCTTTTGTTTTTGAGACAGGGTCTTAAATAAAGTGCAAGGGCTGGGGATGCAGCTCAGGCATAGTGTTTACCCATCATTCATTAAAGTCCTGGGTTTGAACCCAGCACCATGTAAACTGGGATTGGTGGCACACACCTGTAATATAAGCACTTAAGAGAGGTAGATACAGGAAGATCAGAAACTCAAGATCATTCTCCCAATGACATATCAAGAATTCTAGGTCAACCTGGGCGTCGAGATCCTGTCTATAAACAAACAAGTGAAGGAAAGGTGTCCCGAAGAGTTCAGATCTCACCTCTACTCTCAGTACCTCTTTGCTTAGTATGTATGAGGCCCCAGGAAGAATCCCTAGCATTGAAGGAAAGGAGAAGAATGGGAGAGGTTGAACCAAAAACTCAGGTTCCTTCTAGTTTCAAATTACCATTCCAAGCAATCATGGTGATATATGCCTTTAATTCCAGCACTCAGGAGGCAGAGACATAGGGATCTCTGAGTTCCAGATCGGCCTGGTCTACTTAGCAAGTTCCAAGCCAGTCAGAGCTAAATAGTAAGACCCTGTCTCAAAAAAAAAAAAATTGGCATTTCAAAGGTCAAAAAATCTTCAAAATGATCTTCTCCTAGACCAAAAAGGATGTTTCTAATAGTGAAACAAAAGGCTTGCTACCCAAGGTGTAAGGTGGAATCAAACTACACAAACAGCTTGTCCTCTGCCCACAAGAAAAGGAGACACCCTATGAGCTGATTACTACCACTCAGCAACAGAGCTCTACTGGAATACAGATGTGCTTAGTAATGCATTTGCACACACAGCAATTATCCCTGTAGCATGAAAAGAGCAAAACATATCTCCGCAGCCCATTTCTTACTAGGAAGCAAAAAACAAAACCCTCTGCCTTCACGTACAACCTTTTATGAAGTCCATGCACTTACCAACAATAGTCACCTATAAAAATGGGCTTTGTTCTAAGAGTCTACCTCCTGCACAGACCCTGAGAACATCCTTTTCTTGCCCAACAGTGACATCTGCTGGAAACCAGGAGCATGAGCTGGCTCACCAGGCAGGCACTAAGGCAACTTTAGAAGGTAGTTTAAGTGAGGGTTTAGTTAGCACCTGTTTGTAAGTTACATCAGAGTGCAGCCATTAAATTTGTAAGTAATGGCTTTACTTTGACAATATACATTTAAAATATCTCACAATATGCCTCATTTCTAAGCCAGTTGTCATTCCTTATAGTATACTGTACGCTAGCTCATGTAAAATGATTCCCTAAGTAGTATCAATACCGCATTAAATGAGAATTATGCATTATTTGTATATCTTAAAAGAAAAAAAACAATTTATCACAATGTGACAAGACTATACACAATGTGCATGCGTGTATATACAAGTCTCAGTGCTGGGAACAGAGCTTCCTTCATGCATACTATATGCAGATTCTCTATTACTTAACTGTACTCTCAGCCCTACAACAGATCTTTTAAAAAGTTTAATGTCATTTAAGTAACAGCACGAACTACTTTTTATCACTAAGAGAAAAGAAAATATATTAAAACAAGAGTTTCTGATAGATCCTTAAGAGTTTCTAGGACTTTAAAAGCCTACTCAAAAAATGACCGGCCAACGACCAGCAAGATAACTCAATGGGTAAAGTCTGATGACCTGAGTTTGATTCCCTGGGTCCCACAAGACAGAAGTTATCCTCTGCCTCTGACATCCACATGGTAACATATATATGCATACACCACACATATAAATTTAAAAATGGGCCAGGCAGTGGCAGTGTATACCTTTAATACCAGTACTCAGGAGGCAGAAGCAAGCAAATCTCTAAGTTCAAAGCCAGCCTGGTCTGCAGAGTGAGTTCCAGGACAGTCAGGACCACACAGAGAAACCCTGTCTGGAA
>LOEQ01001271.1:612814-626562 GCA_001685075.1 Bramus lutescens
CTAATACAGTACAATTCCACCCCCCCACACACACCCAAAGACATGCTTCACTAATACAGTACAATTCCACTCCCCCACACACCCAAAGACACGCTTCACTAATACAGTACAATTCCACCCCCACACACACCCCCTCAGACACACCCAAAGACAAGCTTCACTAATACAGTACAATTGTTTCTGTTCTGTTTTGTTTTGTTTCTCTGCAGCCCTGGATGTCCTGGAACTTTGTAGACCAGGATGACCTCAAACTATCTGCCTCTGCCTCCTGAGTGCTGGGATTAGAGGTGTGTGCCACACCACCCAGCTTAATTTTTTTTCTTTTTTGACAAATTTTTAATGCAAAAATTGACAGTTAGAATTAACCATCCCATCAGTTTTTATGAGTTTTTCTCTTCACAGTCAGTGGAAAAGTCCAGGTGAAATTTGACTATTATGTTTTTCTGAATCTAAAGGCCACTTCTACCTGTATCACTCTTCCCTTGCAACAATTACTGTGCAAGCCATGCCATCGATTCTGATAGTAAAATGATCTGGAAGACACAAGGCACATGAGCAGAACTGTATGGATAATTGTGCAGTTCTTGTTTTAAAGCACTATGATGGTCCAAATTTGTGTCAGTGGATATTTGTGAACATCATGGGTACCATGTTCAGCTTCCCTTCTGCCATGTGAGATCCCTCTAGAGCATGAGTCTCAAACTGCTTTTTACTAGCTGATACCACCCTGAGGAATGCTTGGGTATTGTTCTGTGTGCACTGTCTTTCTGCCTGTCCTTATGCTTCTGCACGCCCTAGAGCAGAATTATGACTTAGTAGAATTAGCTAGCCTCATTTTAACCCTGCTTTGGCAGAATTTTAGCCCCACAAGGAGCTAAATCATTTTCTTTTTCTATTCCTTTTTTCTCTTACTATTTTTATTTTCATTTTCTTCACCTCCTCCTCTTTTTCTGTTTTTGGCATTGCTCAGGCTCTAACCCCAAGCTATTTTTGATTGTGTGTTTTGTTTTCAGACTGTCCAAGTAATTGTCCAGGCTCGACTTGGTGAAAAGATTTGCACCCGTTCATCTTCTTCCCCAACGGGTTCTGATTGGGTAAATTTCTATTCTTTGCTAATGATTTTGTATACTGTGGTGTCTGTCAAAAGGAATGAATATAAAATGTCCTACTGCTATGTAAGGCATACTGCTTATAGAGTTGCTAAATCAACTGACCCATTTCTAGAGAAAGTATGTACATTCTTTGTAAAAAATTAGTCTCCTATTTATTTGGACCTTGACTTTCTGCTGTAACTTGACAAAATATAGTGCTTAAGAGATAAAATAATATGTTGGTAGGTAATCTGTGTAATAGGTAATTAACCTTTTTAGCCTAAGACTTTAGCTTTGGTACAAACTGCTTCCCATAGGAAAGGAAGAAGTGTCTTAGTGTTCCTTTTTTTTAATGTCTTATTTTTATTTAATGAACATTTGTTTTGCTTGCATGGATGTTTGTGTGAAGGTGTCAGATCTTGGATTTACAGTCAGTGCTCTTAAGTGCACAGCCCTCTCTCCAGCTCAGCTAAAAGCAATATCTGTGTGCACTACTCTGTGTTCCCATAATACTCCTTGAAAGGGTTTTACACAGAAATTTCTCCTGGTTTTTAGTTCAATTTAGCAATTAAAGACATCCCAGAT
The DNA here is from genome assembly GCA_001685075.1 of Bramus lutescens. NCBI lineage: Eukaryota > Metazoa > Chordata > Mammalia > Rodentia > Cricetidae > Bramus > Bramus lutescens. The sequence goes on from LOEQ01001271.1 coordinate 614,491, forward strand.
GTTACACATGAAGCAAAGAAGGCCCTGTCAGGGCAGCTGCCTGCTGTGGGACGCTCTATGTGTGTGGAGATCTCACTCAAGACTTCTGAGGTAAGGTCATGCTAGACTTGGTTTTCTTACTTGGCATGCAAAGCTCTTCATCCTCTGCTTCCAATTCATTTTTAGCTTTATTCATGTTCCTTTTCTTTATGAATTTCTCATCATTTTTTGAAGGAATTGGAGATTTTTGGTGCAGGGGGTTTAAGATAGGTTTTTCTGGGTAGCCCTGACTGTCATGGAACTCACTTTATAGACCAGACTGGCCTAAAACTTAGGAGAGCCACCCGCCTCTGCCTCCCAAGTTGCTGGGATTAAAGGTGTTTGGCACTACTGCCTGGCAGAATTGGGAATTTATATTTATATTTTTTGCTATGCTGGCAGTCAAACCCAGGTGTTGCCCATGCTCATATGACACGTTTAATCTTTTCTTGCCTACTTGTTCAGAATAATGTACAGAGGGACAGTTTGGCTAATGTTATCCACTAAAAGATTTTTAAATTAAGGTAATAATAACCTTTCCTAAACTGGTGATGTCACTTAAAAATAGCACCTGTAGAAAGGCTCTTCTGTCACTTAAAAAATGTCCGTGTTTCTAAAGGGCAGTTTGGAAAATATCTATCAGAAGGTTTAGGGCTGGGGATGCAGACTGGTAGGTAGCACAGCCTAGCTACCGTGCACAAAGCCCTGAAAAGTTTTAAAATATGTATTCTTGTCAGGTATGGCAGCACGTCTCCCCAGTACTAGCCCTCCAGAATTGAGGCAGGAGGATTGGGAGGCCTTTGGCCAGTTTGTCTTGCATAATGAGACTCCCTTGTTGCAATTTTAATGTGTGTAGAGCATGAGACTTTGTCTCAAAAAGCAAACCCTAGGGTTGGTAGGATGGCTCAGCAGGTGAAGTGTTTATCACCAAGTCTGATGACCTGAGTTTGCTCCCTGAATCCTATATGATAGAAGAGACCGAACATCAGAAAGTTGTACCCTGACCTCCATATGTGTGCTGTGGCCACCTACAACTAAAGGAAAAAGGGTTTTGTTGTAGTGCTAAAAAATTAGGAATATGTTAAAAAAAAGTGAGACCTGGATAGATATAGCGATACCCATAGTCTACAACGTAACCATGAACAGTAGACCAGAATGTGGAGATTCTGCTAGTGTAGCTGAGTCGTAGATTCATGGTGAACATGGAGCCTGGAGTTGATCCCCAGTACCACAAAAGAAAATAAAAATCAATCTCTCTCAATTTTTCTCCTTTTGTCTTTTCCTCCTCTCTGTAATTTTTAGTTAGAAGGAACATTCCTTGGTGTGTTTATTAAAAAAGAAGATAAAAACAGTACATATAGCATGATCCAACTCTTTAGAAAAGCTGTTGTTTCTTTTCTGTTTCATTTGTAGTCTCCAGTATTTCTTGTGATTGTATGATGACAATTCAGGTAATTTTTAATAATTGGAATATATTTCTCCTGTGTCATCTGTAGGGAGATTCCATGGAGTTGGAAATTTGGTGTCTTGAAATGAATGAAAAGTAAGTGTCGCTGTGTCAGACTCCTTGGTGTGGTACTGGGGATAGGCAGTGACCTCAGATAAAAGCAGACTTCGCTGTTGGCATTCCTCTGGTCAGCAGAGCCAACAGGCTTTACTGTGACTTGCTTCATGCTTGGCTTCCAGCCTAGGCACAGAGATGACCTTCAGAGGGAGCGAGGTTCCAGAGCATTCATCACAATGGGAAAGGAACAGCAGCAAGGCTGCAAAGGATTTGCTTTCCCAGTATAGCTTGTTCTCTGACTAAGTCCCCTGTGATCTCCTGCAACATGGTAATGTGTGGGGCAGCTCTCCAGTGAAATCTCCTGCACTGCTCTTTCTCCACACTGATGGGATGGAATGTCACCTCCTTCCCCTGGTTCTGTCTCACCACCTGCCTGAAGCTTGACTTTGTTTTTCCTTAAGTAGAAAGCAGTTGGCAGACTATCCAAACTTTTTGAAACAAATATGTTTTTTTTCTCCAGGTTTTCTTTTTTCCCCCTCAGATGTTCTATATAGAATTAAATGGCTCTTAAGACAGAACCTTGAAAATAAGCAGCAGGTTGAGTATAATTTGCAATATTGTTAGGTTGTTTTTAAGTGTGCTTTTTTTTTAAGTAGATAAAAACATAGTGTGCTCTTCTGCTACTTTACCTGTGTCTAATGCCAAAAGAAGCACACTCTGGTTTCAGCAGTATACTGGTGGAGCACGCTATTCATTTATTTATTTATTTTAAATGGTTTTTTGAGATGCAGGCTTTTTCTATGTATCCCTAGATGTCCTAGAACTTGCTCTGTAGAGCTCTGGCCTCAAACTCTGCCTGCCTTTGCCTCCCAAGTGTTGGGATTACAGGTACATTCTACCACTTCATAGTGCTAGAGCTCTTAAGTGCATCTTTAGTTCACAATGTGTTTTGCAGAGTCACAGCATTCCATAGCATAGACTGGCAGTGTCTTTTTGTTCCTCAGGTGTGACAAAGAAATCAAAGTTTCCTACACTGTGTACAACAGACTGTCACTGCTGCTGAAGTCTCTTCTTGCTGTAACGAGGGTGACACCAGCCTACAGACTCTCGAGAAAACAAGGGCATGAATATGTAATATTGTACAGGTAAATAGCAAGGATCTTGATTTACTCACCAGCTTCCATGCAGTGTACATAGTCTGTTTGGCATTTACATGTTTTAGGATTGTGTTTTTATACAGATAGTTGGTTCCAGTATTATTTCTATAGTTTTGCAACTTTCCACATGAACCCCAGCTTTTCAGAGTTACCAGACCCACTGTCCTTTTGTCTCTGTGCAGTTATGGCTTCTGTTGAATGAATGTTGAGGTCCTACAGATATACATTTCAAATCCGGAAAGGGAGTTTAAGAATTTTACAAGCAAGCCTTGGGCTTGGGAAGATGACTTAGTGGTTAAAATCCTTGTCATGAAAGCATTGAGAACCAGAGATGAATGCCAGGTGGGCATAGTAGCCCACTTGTAAGCCAAGGGAAGGTGGAGGTGGGTGTAGATGGGTTTTTATTTGGGCTGCCAGATCAAAAAAAACAACACGGAGATTTGTGAAATTATGAATTATGAAAGCTCTGCTGATAGCTTAGGCTTCTCCCGCTAGTTATTATAACTTAAATTAACCCATTTCTATTCATCTGAATGCTGCCATGTGACTCATGGCTTTTACCTCTCCTGAATGTTTGTTCCCTGTGTCCACTGGTGACTCCACCTTTCTTCTTCCCAGAGTCTGCTTTGTCCCTTTCCTGCCTAGATAGTGGCCATTCAGCTCTTTATTAAACCAGTCAGAAGGTTCCTTAACAAAGGTACATCTTCACAGTGTAAACAACATTCAACGACAGATGGGATCCTGGGTGAGCTGGCTGGCCAGACTGTTGTTTCAATGAGTTGTACAGTTGACAGGCCCTGCCTCAAGGAGCACAATGGGGGAAGGTTCCTGGCATCAGCATTAGGTCTCTACAGTTGTGTGACTTTATACACATGTGCCCACACACTTAGAAACACTCATACACAATCACATACTCATAAGAGAAAGAAAAATAAACAACAGCAAAAATGATTTTCCAGGTCTGGGGATGTAGCTCAGTGGCTAAGGCCCTGGGTGTACTCCTCAGGAACATAAAAAAGAAGAAAGGAAAAGAAAACCCATTTAGCCAGTCATGGTGGTACACACCTTTAATCACAGCACTTAGAAAGTAGAGGTGGAGGGATCTCTAAGCTCAAGGCCAGTCAGGATACACAATGAGACCTTGTCTAAAAATTAATTAATTTGTAAAAGTTTTCTGACTATGTACTGTTCTAGAGCTTGCTATGTAGGCAAGGGTGTACTTGAACTCACAGAGATCCTCCTAACTGCTTCCCAAGTACTGGGAGTGGAAGTCTGTGCTGACACACCTGACTAATTGTAATTTTCTTAAAAAGCTTTCACTGGGATGCTAGCACATTTGTAATCCCAGCACTTTGGAGATGAAAGCAGAAGGATCAGGAATTCAAGATCATCCTCAGCTTCATAGCATATATGAGACCCTGTCTCAAACAAACAAACAAATAAGCTTCTTCTCTTCCAGAGCTTAATTCAACCCTTTTGTGTGAGAAACAATTTAAGTGCACTTGTTCATAGCTGTAAGTAACTAGTATTGTCCAGGTATTGTCTTTGAGTCAGTAATTTACTTTAGCACTGTTTATTGAGTTCTACTTTAGTGCAAAACCATACTAGTACATAGGCCCCTGTACTAGTGTTTTTTTGTTTTGTTTTTTTGTGTTTTTTTTTTTAGTAGGGGGTTGTTTTTGAGATTGGATTTCTCTGTATGTTCCTGGCTGCCCTATTCTGTAGGCTGACTCTGAACTCACAGAGATCCACCTGCCTCTGCCTCCCAAGTGCACCACCATACCCAGCAAGTGTTTCTGTTTTAATGGGGGAAATCTGATACATGCGATACATACATAAGCACAGTTAGGATCATGATTTGAAAACTGCATAGCAACAGCAAGGGAAAGTCCTTAGGAGAACACAGAAAGGAAAAGCTTTTTCTTTGAGTAAGGAGCAAGGTGGGCCTCTTGGAAGACGTGACCATGAACTGCATTGAGGCAAGCACAGTCCTAGAAGTAGAAATGCAGGAGAATGACAACTGCATGCACATGGCAGGGTGGGGTCAGAGCAGTCCTCATTTTACTTTGCCAAATCACCATGCATGGAGGAGCCTGAGAACAAGGGGAAGCTAGGCCTCCCAAATCCTCCAAGACCGTTCTGTGTTAGACATGAGCTCTTGCTTTAGTCTTTCTTTGGAGGGGGTGGTTTTGGTTTTTCAAGACAGGGTTTCTATGTGTAACAGCCCTGGCTGTCCTGGAACTCGCTCTGTAGATTAAACTTGCCTCAAATGCACAGAAATCTACCTGCCTCTGCCTCCTGAGTGCTGGGATTAAAGGCCACTGCCCAACTATGTCACTAACACCCGGCGGTTTAGCCTTTATCAATGTAGAGCTGACTTGTAGAATTAGCATATTAATATGAAGGAACCAAAGGAAGACTTGCCAATTACACTGAAACAGTCCTATTCTGGGAATATTTATGAAGTCATTCTTAACTCTCTTGATAATATCCTAACAACCTATGTCTTTTTCCTCAGATGCCAAGTTGAATGTTTCTTGAAAATTACTAGACTCTTAATGGCTATAATAGATTTCTTTCTGTTCTTCACTTATTTCTTACTTTGTCGGTTACTTTTCTTGTTGTTGTGGCCAAAAACTTACATGAAACAAGTTAAGAGCAGATGAGGTGGCTCATCAGGTAAAGGACTTGGTACAGAAGCATGGGTGTGTATGGAGGCACTGTGATTTCTGCCATCTCAGGCCGTCTTCCTCATCATTCCTAGAGCCATCACCATATGGGTGTTTGTGCCTGAGGCTTAGCTGAAGAAAGGTGCCCATGCAGATAAGGGAAGCATGGCAAGTCTAGGCTATTTCTTAGTATTTTAAACATAGCCTTTGAGAATATAGAATGGGATGTCATTTCTTTTTCTTTATTCCCTACAGGATTTATTTTGGGGAAGTTCAACTGAATGGTTTAGGAGAAGGTATGTATGTATTCAGGCCAGAAATATTTGTAATGTTAAGAGCTAACTTCAAAGATGAGCCCAGCTGCTACTTGGATATGTGACAAACCTTGTATCACACACACCATAGTTTCAGAATGTATAATACAGTAAGGAACAGGTAAGGAGCCTGGCCAGTTGTCCAAGTAGCTATAAGGGTTGACAATAATTTTTCAGAAATTCCTGCAGGAACTCATTGTTTGGGGTTTCTCCCTCTCCTGTCTTTCTCTTATCCTTCCCCTCTTGCATGTCAATTAAGCATTGAGCTCCATACCTGGACCTTTTTACTGTTGTTTCTGTTTTGGGTTTTGGGTAGGGTTTTTTTGTTGTTGTTGTTTGGTTGGTTGGTTGGTTTTAGTTTCAGGTTTTGGTTTTTTTTTGGTTTGGTTTGGTTTGTTTGCTTGCTTTTTTTGCCTTTTTCTCAGACAGGTTTTTTCTGTGTAACAGCTCTGGCTGTCCTAGAACTCACTCTATAGACCAGGCTGGCCTCTAATTCAGAGAGATTCACCTGCCTCTGCCTCCTGAGTGCAGGGATTAAAGGGATATGCCACCACTGCTGGGCATTTCTTTTAATTTTTTTAAGATCTTTGAAGACAGTGTCTTTTGCTGGCACTGGATCAATAGAGAATACATTGCAAGTGGGAAACACACACAAGAAACTGAAGCTGCTTTCTTTATATGCTGAGTAAATAATGCCAGTGACTTTACAACAGGATGGCTGGGGTGCTGTCATTATTCTCTGGCAAAAAGCCGATATGTTCTCTCTTCTTCTAGGCTTCCAGACAGTTCGAGTTGGAACAGTGGGCACCCCTGTTGGCACCATCACTCTTTCCTGTGCTTATAGAATTAATTTGGCATTCATGTCCACCAGGTAAGGAAGCTTCTTGGAGTCTGTAAGAACTCTCCCAATGATGCTAAAAATTTTCTCCCAACAAAACTCCAAGACTAAAACTACAGTTCACATTGCCAAAAGCCACCCTTTCCTGAAAAATGCAATTGAGAGAGGGAGAGAGCGCATCACTGTCACATTGGATATTTCAGATGGCCCCAAGCCAGCCTGTCCAGAAATAGTCTGTGGTTTACATTTGGAGACATCAGTGTTAAGGTTCTGGTAGACCTGCTTTAGCTGTAAAGTGAGGGTCTCTGTGGACTTGAAGGGAACTGGGAAGAAATTCTAACAAATATTGCAATGTGCTTATTGCATTACAGGCAATTTGAGAGGACCCCACCTATCATGGGGATTATCATTGATCACTTTGTTGACCGTCCCTACCCCAGCTCCTCTCCCATGCACCCTTGCAATTACAGGTAAGGACTGGGAGATGCTCCCTCAAGCTGCAGCTAAGTAAAACATCCACTGGCTGTGTGGGTAGAAATGGAAAGGCTAGTTCCTTTCTTGCTTCTGCTTGTTAGGTACCCCAAGGCTTGAGCCACAGCGTCTCCGGAGTTCACTGAGTGTTTACAGTCATGGGAGTGATGTCACTTTCTCCCATAGACTGCATAGGCACCAGGAATTTTTGGACTATGAAAAATGTTTTTGGATTGCCATTTCTAAATTCTGCGTAAAACTTCTTGACACATATCCCAGCTTTTCCTAAGCACTGTTGGTACTTTCTGAAGTTGGCTACCATCATCATCAAGTTCACTGTTCTCTCCTCCTCCACTCTAGAACTGGTGAGGATGCTGGAGTCACCTACCCGTCAGTGGAAGACTCTCAGGAAGTCTGTACCACCTCTTTTTCCACCTCCCCTCCCTCCCAGGTAGGGAAAGGGTTGTGGGCTATTGTGTGTATTCATGTGGGCTTTAGGGAATGTTGTCCAAATTTAGCTACAGCCCCTTTGGTGGTTACAGTTATTTTAAGGACCTTTCTCCTGCAGTGATAGTGCTGGTTCCCAAGCTAACCATTCTGCTGTCACCTTCAGATCCTAACACTCGGTCATAGAACCCTACTGCATTCTGACACCAGAGAAGCACTCTAGCCTGCATGGGGTGATTTAGGTTTTTGGGTTTTGGGTTTTTTGTTTGTTTGTTTGTTTTTTTGTTTGTTTGTTTTTTCGAGACAGGGTTTCTCTGTAGCTGTGAAGCCTGTTCTGGAACTAGCTCTTGTAGCCCAGGCTGGCCTTGAACTCACAAAGAGTTCACTCTGCCTCCAGAGTGGTGGGATTAAAGGCATCCACCACCACCACCCGGCCGGGTTTTATTCTTTATTTTTTTTTTGATCTTTCAAAATGGGGTCTCTCTTTGTAAGTACCCTGGCTGTCCTAGAACTCGCTCTGTAGAGCAGGCTCTAATTCACAGAGATCCCCCTGCCTCTGCCTCCTTAGTGCTGGGATTAAAGGTATGCACCTTCATACCTGGCAGCACCGCTTTACTTAATAGCTGGCACAGCTCTCCCTCTGCTTGTCCACATTCTCTATCCACATTTCAGTCATTAACTTCCCACGTGAGTGAGTCTGGAGTGGTGCACCCAGTTTCAGTAAAATATCCTGAAGTCCTCGTCCTCAGAGGAAGCATTGCTATAGTCTGTACAACAGGTATGGGTTGAGACTGTGGGACAGGCAGTCATTATTTCTGCTGACTGGATTTTGTAGACTCTTAATTATCCCCGAGACTCCTCAGACACCTTTACCATCCACCTCATTGCCTTATCCTCTTCCACTTGGACTTCAGGTTCTTGTTTTTGAAATAATGTCTCACTGTGTATTCTTGACTGACCTAGCAACGCTATACAGACCAGGCTGGCTTTGAACCTGTGGCCATTCTCTTTTTCCTCTCCCTCTTGAGTGCTGGGATTACAAGCATGCACACTATGACTTTTGTATTATTAGTTTCTTCTAGACCTATTTATTTTACTTTTTCTTTTTGAGATGGGGTCTCTGTAGACCAGGCTGGCCTTGAACTCACAGAGTGCCGGGCCAGTATCTTGGTGTCAAGGTTAAAGGTCGCGTACCAACCTGTACTGCTAGGATATTTTTGTTTATTTGAAACAAGATCTTATCACTTGAAATGCAGCCAAGACCAACTTTGAATGCCTGATCCTCCTGCCTCCACCTCCCAAATGCTAGGATCAGGCATGTGTCACAAAGCTCAGCTACCAGTTTATTAATGGGGAGATTTTTCTTGTTAAGTTCTTTTATGTTAAAAACATTTTTTTACTACATTTATTTATTTTGTGGTGATTGGGATACGCTACATTACACCTGTGGAAGTCAAATGTAAAGCTGAAACATCAGAACCCCAAATAACCAATATTCATATAAGTAGCCTTGAAATTCTAAGAATGCCCAAGCTTTTATTCTGAAGTTCTCCCAACTGCAATACCATATGAATACACACACAGCTTTCAGCCACTCCCAGGATGACATAGGAGAGTGTACCCCCGAGCTTGCTAACAATCTGGCCCATAAATTTTATCTCTTTAAGCCTGTGCTGAGGGTTCGTAACCAAGTTCGCCTCCCCTCTGCTCAGGGCCTCCCTGGTTAGCTGTTCCTTCACTTCCGCCCACACCTTTCCAGCTGATGACAGACTAATGCTTGGTGTGGGTTTCTGCTTTGCCATGTCATTCCCGCATGAGTCAGACAGGCTGACAGGGATGCCCTGAGAGAACTGTCACTTCTCAGCACCCTCCTAGTTGCTGCTTTGGAGAGCCAGCATGCATCTCCCTGCGTCTCTCCTGGGTCGCCACTCTCTGTCCAGCTTTTCACTGCTGCCCCTTCCGGAGGTTTTTGCCATTTCTTTCTCAAGTCCCTTCTCTTTCTCTCGTTTCTCCTGTCTCTGTGTCTGTGCACAGTGTGTGTTTACTGTCACAAAGGCACATTCTCAGACCCCTCCTCCTGTGCTGTCGGACACTCTGAGGGTCCCCATGGCAGGACTGGCCTTTTCCCATCAAGTGAGTTCATAATGGGAAGAAGGGGATGTGATCAGATGGCTTCTTTCTACGTTTAAAAAAAAATGAAAACAGGGTACAGGTTATAGTTATTTAGTCCCCAAGCATTCTGTGGGGTTATTTTAAGGCTTAATAATTGATTTTAACAGGACACAGCCACCCAATATAGTGGTTTTTTTATTTGACCCTCCTCCTTCCATTTATGTGAAAAATACATGGAGTTATTTATATCAGATTTCCAAATAAACAGTCCGTGACTGGTAATCTTTCTATTTTCAATATAAATAGGAGCTGTCCATTCCCTGGGGTGATGGAGGTGTCATTAGAGATCTCAAGGACAAAGGAGAAAATAGAATGACATGGGAAATTCATCCCAGGATTGTGCCCAGGAGATCCGCTGAGCTGGAAGCATAGGGAACTAAGGAGCCAAGCAAGCACTCACTGCTGAGGCCTTTGGGGGGCTCTAAAGCTATTCCCAGATCAAACAAGTCTCTGTTCTCATAATGAAAAAGGCCTGGCTCACGCCTTGTTCCACTGGGAGCTCCAGCATGGGTCACATGCTAGGATTGCCTTTTTCTCCCTGCCTCTCCTCTGCCCTCTGTTTTTCTCTTGCTCAGCTCTCCAGTTCTCGCCTTTCCTATCAGCCTGCTGTCCTGGGCCTTGGATCGGCTGACCTGGCTTATCCAGTAGTGTTTACTGCTGGCTTAAACACTACACACGCTCACCAGGTACCTTTAAGGATGGGGAGGACCACGGGCTTCCCAGGGCTGCCTCCCCTCCTTAGGGGCAACAGAGTAGCTTGAAGGACTGAAATGACTTTCTGAGAAGGTGGATCCTCCAGGGTTTCACTCTCTTCTTTCTCCCTCTGTGGTCATGCATGTCTTCCAGTAGCCACATCTCAAGAGAATTAAGGTCCAAGATGGCTGCCTACCTAATGGAGGCATTGGTGATGGGAAAGCTTATGAGGTTCGCCTGCTGCATGACACTGCTGTGGTTCATTTTGTCTTTCCATTCCCTCCAAAGCTGATGGTTCCTGGGAAGGAAGGTGGGGTACCTCTTGCTCCCAGCCAGCCTGCTCACGGCACCCAGGCTGATCAGGAGAGACCGGTGACTCATACACCTTCTGAGGGAACCCACTGTGCTGCCACGCCATCTAGCAGGTGAGTTTGCATCATGGCTCTGCTACTCTTAAAGCCATCCAGTGATAACCTGATATACAGACTCAGCTTGATATTGCTTGCTCCAAGGGTAAAGGTCTTTGATGAGAGTCTAATACTGCAACTAGTATGTGAGGAAGCTATCTAGGGCTTAGCTGCTAAGAGGAAATAGCAGCGCTTTCTTCTTCATGTATTTTAGTTTGTGTGTGTGTGTGTGTGTGTGTGTGTGTGTGTGTGTGTGCATAGGCACACACACAAGTCACCATGACTCGAGAAAGTACCTGTTTCTTCCTACCACCCTAAGCACTGTCTCTGGAAAGCTGCATTGAAAGCTGTCCTTCCCTGCCCTCCCTTGATTTGGACAGTCTTGGGATAATGAGAATGACATATTCCCCCATGTTCCTCCACCCACAAATTTTCTCATTAGAGAAATGCCCAGTGTACTTCTTCATTGGCACAGTGGAGTAGTAGGAGGGGAAATCATTGGGAAATAATTTATTCTATTCCTGTCTTTATGAATGTTGATCCTTTTTCACCCCAACTCAGATCACATGGTCACAGGAAGAGCTATTAGTCACTTAGCGCTCCAGTTTTCTTATCCTGGACTCCTGGGTGGTGAGGGCTCTGAGAGCCAGGTCATAAGAACTCAGATGCTAGGCTGGACAGCTGGCTCAGAGGTTAAGAACACTGACTGTTCTTTGGGTGGCCCTGAGTTCAATTCCCAGCAACCACATGATGGCTCACACCCATCTGAAATGAGATCTGGTAACCTCTTCTGGCAGGCATGCAGTCAGTCAGAACACTGTATATATAATAAAATTTAAAAACGCAAAAACGAGGAGCTGGAGAGATGGCTCAGTAGTTAAGAGCACTGACTGTTCTTCCAGAGGACCCAGGTTCAACTCCCAGCACCCACATGGCAGCTCACAACTGTCTGTAACTCCAGTTGCAAGGGACCTGAACACCCATGGGAAAACACCAATGTATATAAAATGAAAATAAATAAATTAAAAAAAGGTTTAAAAAAAAGCAAAAACAAAACAAACAAAAAAAACCAGACGTCTCCTCAGTGCTGGTATTAAGGGCATGTACCAGTAAGCCCAGCTTGAAACTATAGGGTCTTATGATATTTTTAGTTATTTGAAAACAAAGAGGCTAAAGGGGCTGGAGATATGGCTTAGCAGTTAAGTTCACTGAATGTTCTTTCAGAGGATACAGATTCAATTCCCAGCACCCACATGGTGGCTCACAACTGTGTGTAACTCCAAGACTGGACACCCTCACATAGACAAACAAACATGCAGGTAAAACACCAATGTATAGATAGATAGATAGATAGATAGATAGATAGATAGATAGATAGATAG
>LOEQ01001271.1:626594-640800 GCA_001685075.1 Bramus lutescens
TAGGTAGGTAGGTAGATAGGATATGAGATCACACCATTAATCACAGTGTAACGTTTTATTCACATATGTGACCATTTTAGTTGTTCCAACAAGTCTAGTCTTCTTCCAAGCCAAAAAGCATTGCAGTGGTATCAGCTAGACTTCTTTTTTTTTTTTAATTTATTTATTATGTATGCAGTGTTCTGCATGCCTGTATGCCAGAAGAGGGCACCAGATCTCATTATAGTACCTGTGGGAGGCACCATGTGGTTGCTGGAAGAATAGCCAGTGCTCTTAACCTGACCCATCTCTCCAGCCCCCAGCTAGACTTCTTGCACAGGCTGCTTCATGGGAAGGTGGGCTCAGGGACTAGAGTTGTTCTGTGGTCGGAGAGTGAGCACCACTTCCTCTTCCTTCTTTAGTGAGGACACTGAGACCGTATCTAACAGCAGTGAGGGACGGGCCTCACCCCATGATGTCTTGGAGACTGTCTTTGTCCGAAAAGTGGGAGCATTTGTCAACAAACCCATCAACCAGGTGATTTTCCTGCCACTGCCCTTGTGGATATCTGCTCTTAATAAGGTCCTGTGGAACTGCTGAAATTGATTGCAAAATTTGTATGTGTGCAAGTTTTTTGGTTGTTTTTGTTGTTGTTTTGGTTTTTTTTTTTTTTTCAAGACAGGTTTTCCTTGTTGCTTTGGAGCCTGTTCTGGAACTAGCCCTTGTAGACCAGGCTGGCCTTGAACTCACAGAGATCCACCACTGCCCCAGCCTACGTGTGCAAGTTTGTCTTTGAAGAGGATCAGTAACCAGTGGACCCTGTGACACACTGCTCCTCAGTTTCTGTGACTAAGCATTCCCAACAATATTCCCCTTAGTCCTCTGCTGTGAACATATGTGATTGGCCTATCTGTGGAAAGCTGCTGGGCCTCTATGCTGCAGGCAGCCTGTAAGAAACAAGTGTGCTAAGGAAAGTCAGGCAGGAACACTTCTCTCCTTTATCTCTTCAGGTGTCCCTGACAAGTTTGGACATACCCTTTGCCATGTTTGCTCCCAAGAATTTGGAGCTAGAGGATGCTGATCTTATGGTGAGCCCACTAGTAACTACCAAGTTTCCAGTAGATGCTGCAGTGGCCATCCTTCCTGGGCAGTCACTGAGTCCTTTGCAGGGCTTAAGCCAGGCTCCTTGGCTTATGAATTTGCATCTCTCTCTCTCTCTCTCTCTCTCTCTCTCTCCTCCCTCTCTCTCCCCCCTCTCCTCTCTTCTCTCTCCTCTCGCTTTCTCTTTCTCCCTCTCCTCTCGCTCTCTCTTCTCCCTCCCTCTTTCCTCTCTCTCCCCTCTCTCTCCTCTCTCTCTCTCCTCTCTTCTCTCTCCCCCTCTCTCCTCTCTCCCCCTCTCCTCTCTCTCTCCTCCCTCTCTCTCCTCTCTCTCCTCCCTCTCTCTCTCCCCCCTCTCTCCTCTCTTCTCTCTCCTCTCGCTTTCTCTTTCTCCCTCTCTCCTCTCTCTCCTCTCTCTTCTCCCTCCCTCTTTCCTCTCTCCTCTCTCCCTCTCTCTCCCCTCTCTCCTCTCCTCTCTCTCCTCTCTTCTCTCTCCCCCTCTCTCTCCTCTCTCTCCCCCTCCTCTCTCTCTCTCCTCTCTCTCTCTCCTCTCTCCCCCTCTCCTCTCTCCCCCTCTCTTCTCTCTCCTCTCTCCCCTCTCTCCTCTCCTCTCTCTCTCTCCTCTCTTCTCTCTCTCCTCTCTCTCTCTCTCTCTCTCTCTCTCTCTCGTTTTGAGATAAGGGCTTGCTACAAAGCCAAAACTGACCTGGAACTATGTGTAGCCAAAGAAAACCTACAACTTGAAGTTCTCTTGCCTCAGTCTCCTGAATGCTAGGATTACAAACATGCGCCTCCATGCCCCATGCAGCAGTATGTTTCTGCCATAGCTGTCAGACAGCTCACAGTAATCCATTTGCTGTTCGGAGTCTGCACTGACTCTGCCTTATTCTGAATTAGGTGAATCTCCCAGACTCCCCAGAGACCACGTCTCCTCTCCACGGCAGCCTGCACTCAGATGGCTCCAGCGGGGGCAGCAGTGGCAATCCACACGATGACTTTGTTGTGCTCGACTTTGTAAGTTACAGTCGTTACCCGTGGTCTTTGCTGTTCCCTGGAGAGTAAAGCTAGAAGCGTCTGCTGCCCGGGAACAAGATGTTCACTTTGGATGGGGTCATGCCCAGCCTCCAAGGGTGCTCTGAGGAAACATTTGGAGCCCTGTCAACAGCAAGGCTTTCGGGGTCACATCTCTGGGGGAAATGTAGTGTGTATTTGCTTTTCAAAAGCCCTCTGCTTAGGAGGAGTTTGAAGGGAAGGTGATAAACCTAACTAGAGGAAGGGATGGCATCAAGACTAGAGTATAGCCCAGACAAGCAGGGTACAAAGATTTTTCCTCTCCCTTAGATGAGTCTAGAAGACACTCTTCTTGACTAATTCCTGGAAAGCAGGAGTCTTGTCATTAGATAACTCTCTTTTGGTTTTCCTTCATGGTCCAAAGATGAACTAACCTGAGTTTGTGTTGTTTTTAAAGAAACCTGCTTTTTCTAAAGATGACATTCTTCCGATGGACTTGGGGACCTTTTACCGTGAATTTCAGAATCCCCCTCAGCTGAGCAGCCTCTCCATAGATATTGGAGCCCAGTCTATGGCGGAAGACTTGGTATGGAAGCTCCGTCCCAGGGCTTCTCCTCTCGCCTCCTATCCTCATGTTGGCACTCAGGTGCCACAGGCTTAGAGCTTTCTTCCTCTTACCCCATGCTGCCCCTCTGCCTTCTTTCTGGGTATCACTCTGTAGTCATACCTAACATTCACATGCTGCCCGCTGCTCCTCTCACTGCCTTGACTCATTTTTCTTTTCCACAACACTTTAAAAATATTTATTTACTATTTGTGCATGTGATGTGGCAGGAGTGTCATGTCCATGCCACAACGTATGTGTGTCACTAAGATCAGAGGACTACCATATAGGGTTGCACAGTAACAAGAAGTGCTTTTTACCCATGAAGCCATCTCAGCGGTTCTTTTATGCACTTTCTTGGTGTTGTCCAGGCTGGCCTCATACTCTGCAATTTCCCTCCCTCTGCAGGGATTAAAGGTGTGTGCTTCCATGCCTGGCTTTAAGTATTAGCCTTAAATGAGGCTGTCTAAGCACCACACTAACACACATATTCTCTCTCTCTCTCTCTCTCTCTCTTTCTCTCTCTCTCTCTCTCTCTCTCTGTGTGTGTGTGTGTGTGTGTGTGTGTGTGTGTGTGTGTGTAACTGGGGATAAACCCTGGGCTTGCCTATGTAAGGCTCTGCCACTGAACTGCACACCCACACCATCCTTCAAAACATAGCTAAAACTATGTTTAAAAGCATGAATCTTATAAAATACGTTTTCATACAGAAGGGACCACCTATGAGGGGTGACCTGCCTATGGTAGCAGTCTAAATTTTAATCCCAGAGTGGGGAGCCTCTGAGTTTAGCCCTCTGATCACTGGCATGTACTCAGAAGGAAACAATGTCCAAGAGATCCAGTTGTGATCACTTAGCCAGTGCTAGCTGAGGCTCCCCTTCCACCTGGGCAGTGATCACCAGACTTGCCTCGGTTGTTAGGGTGTTCAAGCCACTTCAGTGTCTAAAGCACACATCTTTTCCTGGGTCTCTTATGCTTTGACCCCACTGTGGAAGTTCACCCTGCAGTTGAAAGCATTCTGGTGTAGTTTGCTGTTTATCACTGATGGAGGTAGCCTCTAGGAAGGACAAGGTCTTCATTAACATCTGGTGCTGCAGGACAGGCGGGCAGCATGGTTGTCTGTTTCTGGATTCTTTGTGGTGACTTTTCCCACCCCACAACTTCAGGCAGTCAAAAGATGCAGGTGCCAACCTCCCACAGACCTGTGTCCATCTCGAAAGTCCAGCCTTGTCCCTGTTTTCCCAGGGACTTTAGACACCCACAAAGTTCAGATGGACTGGCTGCCTCCTCCAGGCCTTCTAGAGTAAGCCCCTCTCCTCTTTGCTACAGGATTCTTTACCAGAGAGACTGGCTGTGCATGAGAAGAATGTCCGAGAATTTGATGCCTTTGTTGAAACCCTGCAGTAAAAGTGACCCGAGTATCCGCAGCATCCCCCTTCCTGTGGACCCAGCAAAGAACCTCCTCAGCCTCAGCAGCGCCCTGCCTTCCTGCTGTTTCTGGCCAGTGAAAAGCAGGGTGGTTCCCTATGGGACCTAGAAGCCCCTGCTCTTGGACCTCCTGGAGACTCGTGGCAGCAGTCAGACCCAGTGCCAGACTTTGGGAGGACTCTGGCTATAATAGAAGAGCTCAGCAGGGACCATCCTCCGCTGCCTCATAAAGGGTGTCATCCTTTCCTTCTGCTGCCAGCCCCGGCCTGGTCTACTCTGCAGCTCCCCCTGCCTACTTGTCCTTACCATTCCAGCTGGTGGCAGGGACACTGGGCAAGACCAAGTGGGGCAAAGGAGGGCTCTGTGTCACCAGTAGTTACTGGGCCACCCCACTCTCCCTTTCCCTCCATCTTTCCTCATGACAGTCACAGAAAAGCTCTTCCCTTCTCACTCTCCCTCAATTGCTGCTGCTTGGATATAGGAAATGGTAAATATTTATTACTTTTGGAGAAACCAGATATTTTATAGAAAAATATGTTTGGGTTAGCAGTTTCCCTGGGGAAGGAGGAGGGCCTCTTTCTGGATGGAGGCCTCCTGTGAAGATTCCTCAGAACCTGTGCTGCTGCATCTAAAGAGAGATGAGGAATGGGGCTGGCAGGGGCAGAGTAACCCCTCAAGCTATGTGTGTAGAATTTCATTCCTTTGCACACGGTGCGCTCCTACTGAGCATCTTCTGACAGAACGTCTGCAAAGTGACTGGCTCTATTCTAGCAGCCCAGGAAACCTCAGGTGTGTTTAATGTGATGACTTACTCAAGACACATGATGCCCAAGGGAGCCCTGTGTGTCCTGCTGAGACTAGAGCAGGAGTAGGGAGCTATTCCTCCCTCCAGTTCCAGAGTCTGTATATGGCCCTGGGTTTACAAGCTGGATTGGTTCCTTTTTGAGCTTATGGTTGACTTAAACTTCCAGGTATTTTTGCTTGAGTAAGTCAAGTGCCTCTGCCAGCCTGCCTTGTTCCTCTGATCCCTAGATAGTCACTGGCAGCAGCTGTTACTCATTGGAGCAGGTGGCTCACAACTGCTTATTAGTAATCTGCATGTAATACTGGAGACTTTCACCTGTGCATGTTTCTGCTGCCACAGAAGAATGTGCCCAGCAGTGGTGACCAGATGTCACTGCAGCCTTTGGATCAGGCACATTCATGGCCTACTGAACCCGATGTGCCCCTACAGCCAGCACTGAGTAGGGGTGAGGGCATGGATTCTTGGCAGCTCGGCCAATGGCCTTTGTATTTCAGACCTATCAGGGTAGAGGCCAGGGAAACTGAGCAGAGCATCATTCAAGGTTGCCTGTGCTCTTCAGCCCTGCACAATGGGAACCAACTCCTGCAGCCACGCTCAGCCTGGGACCAGGTGGCTATGAGGCCCCTTCTCCAGTGCTTTGTTGAGAGCTACACTTGGAAATATAATCAAGAGGTTTCCAATAAAAGTTTTCTGTACTTTACAATTTCCTATTCCAAATGTTGTCTGGACAACTAGTCCACCATTCCCACCTCTCTGTAGCACGGGACCATCACCAGGCTCCATAAGAAGGGAAGGGTTGAGCCTGAATTTCAGGAACTCTTGAGTTTGTCAGGGCTGCTTGGGTCTCGGGACTTGACCAAATACCCTAGGACCTTGCAATGTTCCCCAGGACAGGGCCATGTGCTTGAATATTCAGTGACAAAGTACATGAAGAACCCGTGCGAAACCTCTTTTGAGTGTGGGATGTTATCACCAGCATTCTGTCCCCTCACATAGCATACCTGCCACCCTGTCTTCAGGACAGAATACCGGGAGAAAGACAACAGCAGAGGATATGACAAGGAATGGGGACTGATCTGGTGAAAAGGGGTGTTGCTGAGAAATGAGGGAAGTAGGGGAAGTCAAATGGCCTGTCCAGGTTCTGCTACTTCTGACAGGCTCCAGCTAGGGCAGTGGGCTCTCAGAGAGCCCGGCTTACAGTCTTCAGATCTCACTGTCCTAGTGCACACTGCAGAGCTGAAGGTGGGGCCAATGCACATAGGTGCAAACGTGAACTAGATAGTCACTGAAAGTTCCCTGTACCTGCTGAGTCAAGTCAGGCCCAAGGACAAGAATGGGACCATCGGGAAAGTTGGAGTCAGCCCACTATGCCAGTGGAAGCCTGGGTACCCTTGTAAATTACATCTGATACAGACCATAACACTTGAGAACACAGCTGTCTAACTCTGGGTCAGAAACAGTAACACTTGCTTAGCCACCTTTGGCTGGAGTCTCCAAAAGCAGTGCTCAGCTGCTCCGTGACCAGCAGTGTGTTGCACTAAAACACCCGTTCCTGAGAAACCTGTTGCTAAGGTTTTGTTTAGCTTAGCACCTAAGTAACTGCAGAGGCCCAGCCAGGAGCCCAACCCAAGTGTACACAGCTCTCCCTGTCTCCAGTCCTGCAGTTTCCCTGGCTCACCGCCTCACTGTCACCCAGCTACAGCTAGTATGATGTGCAAGAAAGGAAGCCATTGAAGTCTTGAGTCTCCAGGCACTGGGATCTAGGCAATGGAACTGCTTCCTTGAAGGTCAGGACCAGTGTTTATTACCACCATCTTAACACTGCTGGAACCAGCAACTCTGGCTGGGCTGCCCCTGCCCAAAAGAGAAAAAGCAGACCCACCCTGGGCAACCACAGCCACTTGATAGCAATAGGCAGGTGTCTGGAACCTGCTCTTGACAAGTGTGACAGGTGAATTTTGTCATCCTAGTAGCAAGCCATTAAATTGTAGTAAATGTATACTGCTGGATGGTGGCGGTGCACACCTTTAATCCCAGCACTTGGGAGGCAGAGGTTCGAGGCCAGCTGGTCTACAGTTCCACGACAGCCAAGTCTACACAGAGAAACCCTTTCTTGAACTCCCCCCACCCAACAAGTGTAATGGTACGAACTTAACGCTACACTCAAAAGGATCACAAAGTTAAAACCATCTTGGGCTACAAAATGAGACAACCCACCTAAGATTTATCATGTTGGGTGTGGCAGGTGCATGCCTTTGATCCCAGCACTGAGAGGGAGAGGCAAGCAGATCTGAGTTCCAGGATTTAAAAAAAAAAAAACAGTTTTAGGGATGAGACCTACATTCTTGCACTTCCACCACAGCTCCCGCCCCAGCCTGAAAGTGACCATCCCAACCTTTAAAACCAAGCAAAGTCTACTCAAGAGGGAAGGAGAACAGACTTCATATCCTGTGTGGCCAGGTGGCAGTGGAGAGAGTCTAAGCCTCCCAAGCCAAGAGTCAGGGTTGGGGAGGTCAAAGAAAGGAAATGAAAACTGAATCACAGCTGAGGCTAGGATAATCCTCTGGTCACTTTTACCACAGATACTATTTCCGGTCTTCAGGAACCAGTTTTTGATAAATATACATAGTCCCACATGGGACCAATCCTGAATCTCACCAATAAGAAAGAGCAGGTAAAAAAATCAAGACTGAAGCTCTAGGGCGAGAGGATCTCTGTGGAGTTTGAGGCCAGCCTGGTCAACATAGTTCCAGGATAACCAGGGCCACATAGTCAGACCCTATCAGAAACACCAAATAAAATATTCAAGCCCTAATGTGACTGTAAAAGCCACCCCGATGTCCAACACTAATGTGACTGTAAAAGCCACCCCGATGTCCAACACTAATGTGACTCTAAAAACCACCCCGATCCAACACTATTCAGTTCTCTCTTTTTCAATCAACTGGGAGAGAAAGCCCTGGTCCCATGGTAAAACACACGGTGAGCAGTTGGAATGCTACAGGTACAAAACATGGTACTTCTCTGCCTGAAGAATGATCAGAAAGCAGGCCTTGTGCCTACTCAGAATAAGGAAGGGGAATACAGACTATCATGGAGTGCTGTCTTCCAGGCATAATACAGCTCTTATCTTTTTAAAAAGATCCTGATATGTATAGATGCATATGTAGAACGTGTGGAGCCCACAGAGTCCAGAAGAAAAATTGGAGCTGCTGAGTCCCTGCTGGAAGAGCACCAGGTGCTCTTCCCTACTCTCTCGAGCTCCCAGCCCTTACTCCATCAGAGCTGTTACCACATTCATGAGACCTTCAACACAAAAGAACCTTAGAGAGGCGGCTCCATTGGTGAAGTATTTACTGCGCAATTCTGATAACCTGAGCTTGTCCTCAGGACCTATGTAAAAGGGGGAGGCAAAAACAATTCACACAATGAAGACGAGGGCTGGGGGTCTTTTGAAAGGAAGTAGGCAGGGTCATTAGATCTTCACTGGGAAAGCTATACCTGCTCACTCTCCACTACATATAACTCTGTCCCAGTTGCAGGTGATATTGGAAGGCACTAGACTTAAATATATAGGAGTTGAAGATTGACTGAAGGAGGGACCCCATCTTTACAGTTCCCTATACTGGGGTGAGTCCGTGATAGAGCTGCTTGGGGTCCCCATGCTCACGGAAGTATGCCACTGGACTGGGATCGGAATCATTTTTCTTTAGACTTTCATTGTTCACATTTCCCCAGGAAAATTATGACAGACAAAATTAAGATGGACTAGGGAGGGGACTTCCCGAGGCCCTCTTTCTCAGTCATACCACACTTCCCACGTGGTTCAGGGCCTTACTTCCTAAACAGCCAGATGGGCATTTCCATTTTCATTTTTATTGAAATACAAAAAGTGCAGACGGTGAAATACATGATTGGGGCCAAGAAAATCACGGTAAATGTGAACACTGGATTCACAGTAAGAGTGCCCCCGGCTACACACTGACAGGGCAGTGCAGGGCTAGAGAGGTCCCAAAGGCCCTCAATATATGGAGTGTAGCAACACTTGATACAAAAAGGTGGGTGAAAATCGAGTGGTCCGGGTAGGTCCAGGCGTTTGGCCAGGATTGACAGAAGCAGCACTTCAGGCACCAGAGACCTGATACACGGTGGCCTCATCTGCAAGATGCTCAGTGCAGGTCCCACAATACCCAGTGCCATCTCTGGAGCTGTCCTGCCTGGCCGCACGGGCAGGGCAGGCTCACTGCAGGTACTTGCCTATCACTAGGGGCAGACATCTGGAAGAGGGCCACGAGTTTTCACTAGGCATGGAATGAAAGCGGTCAGGGTTTCTGAGAGACAATGACCCTGGAGCCACCACACTCCCTCAATCTTCCTGGTGGGGTCATTTATTAGTAAAACCCCTGCCCCTCTTAGGGGCTTCTGAGCTCCTTGCCCTCCAAGAGTACCCAGGCAGGAAGTAAGAGCCACCAGGGATCCTGAAGCACTGGTGCCTCTGGTCACGACATGGACCAGAAAGACCCAACACAAGCACTGGCTGGGGATCTGTACGTGTGAGAGAGCATGGAGGACCAGGACAGTACTGCTGATACACCTGACACTAGGGCTCTCCCAGGAGTGGAGAGGACCATTTCAACAGATGTTCAGAGTCTCAGTCTTGTTATCCAAGATGCCAGGTGTGGCAGAAATGGGGGAATAGGACACACTGGGAGCAGTAGCACTTGAGGAGGAACAGACCCAGAAGGCAGAAGTGACAAGCCAACTCTGGTCTTGTCATCCCTACTAGTAGGAAGGGGAGCATAGGGAACTTGCACCCAGGCCAACATTCACTTCTAAAAAGCACAGCAACTGACCAGAAAGGGAGGTACCCAGCAGAGCCAGCTCAAGCCAAGGAGCTCAGCTGTCCCATTTCCTAACAAGCAGGAAAGAGAGGACCAGCCCCCATACCAGCATAGCCGGCAGTGATTCAGTCTTCTACAGTTGCCAGGGAAACAGGCAGGAAAAAGAAAAGGGTTACTGAGATTTGGTCCTAGAGGCGCCAAGCCCAGTTCTGGAAAGCCCAGCAACCAAAGACGCAGTGAAGGTATAAGGCAAAGAAAATGTCTTATGATAACAGAGGCCTCCAGGGCTGGTGAGGTGGGCCGGACAGAGGGAGAGGAGGGGCTGCCCAGTTAGTGAGCTCCAACTTCCATCTCCCAGGGCTTCGGGGCCCCTTCCTAGGCAGGAACCCTGGACTCCAAGAAGGTTAATACCAGGACAAGTCCAACTGGGGCTGCCAGAGAAGGGGCTGGTGGGGGCTGCGCTCAGACCTCCTGGGCATCTGTGCTGGGGAACAACTCCACTTGATGATCCAGGAGGAACTTAGTAAAGGTGTTGATGGGATTAATGGCCTTGAGGGTGATAGCAGCATCCTTAGCCCACAGCAGATTAGGGCCAAAGACCACAGCCAGGTTAGTGTTGGTCATCTTGTTCTGGTCACAATGGGCAGATATCTATGGAAGGAAATGGGGCTACAACTAGAATCTGTGGCCCTGCCTCTTACTCCCAGCAACCACATCCAAGCATCCAAGCAGTGACCTCCCCCCACCAGGTGAGCAGCAGGGGCCAGGGCTCACCTGTACCAGGAAGGCAGTCAGGAAACGGAGCACCTGGTAGTTCTCCTCTGGCAGGCTGTGAAGAGCCTGCTGCGTGGCCTCCACTCTCTGGCTTTCATCAATGTCTGTGAAGAGTGCAGCTCCAGATTACAGGGCACAGGGCTAGCTCAGGAACCCTGGTATGAGACTAGTGGGGAACCCAATGAGACTTCTGAGAGCTGCTTATGCCCATGAGCCTGCAGGGGACGGTGGGTATGGCCATATACACTCCCCTGAGCTCAATTCCAGCTCTGGCAGAGGATTTTGCATGGGGAGGAAAGAGAACTCACTGAGGAAGCCCACAACGTGGGGGTAGAGGTCAAAGGTCAGCAAGGGCTCAGGAAGCTCCCGAAGGAAGGTCTTGAGGATGACTGCAGGCAAGTGCAGCTCGTTGTACTGGTCAAAGTCCACCGGCAGCCCTGCATGCAGGAAGAAAGGATGAGAGAACACCAGGCTAATCCAGAGGCCAGCAAGCCCCCTTACTTTGTCCTTTTGTTTGCTGCACAAGCTGCCTTTTCCCAGGACCCCCTTCACTTCCTTTTTCATTTTTGTTTGTTTGTTTTCTTCTTTTTCTTCCTTTTTTTGTTTGTTTTGTTTGTTTTTTTCCGAGAAAGGGTTTCTCTATGTAGCCTTGGAGTCTGCCCTGGAACTTGTTCTGTAGACCAGGCTGGCCTTGAGCTCACAGAGACCTGACTGCCTCTGCCTCCTGGGTGCTGGGATTAAAGGTGTGTGCCACCACTGTCCAGTTCTTTTCTTCCTCTTAACAAGGGTATACAGACTCAGACCATCTGCAGAGCATGAGGACAGTGGAAAACATGACAATTATTCCTTGCCCCTTTGCCTCTAAATGACCTTGAACCCAAGACTGCAGCTCCTGAAAGCAGGACCTTTGGCCACACCAAAGGACACGGAAATTCTGGCAAGAAGAGAATCTGGGACCTTGCTTACAGCCCATCACAGTTACAACATCTCTCTCTCTCTCTCTCTCTCTCTCTCTCTCTCTCTCTCTCTCTCTCCCTTGCTTACAGCCCATCAGTTACATGTCCCATTCTCTCCCCACACCCCCCCATTACTTGCACACATGCTCTGGACACGCTCTAGGGTCTGGCCCACTCACCCATGTTGTATTTCTGCTGCACTTCCCGTACAACCTGGGTGTTGGCCGACCTCCGGAAGATGCCCTCTGTGGTGAGAGCTGGGGAAAAGGGGCTGGTGAGTCTCCGAGCTCTAGGTGATAGATCACTTCCTTGCCCGATCACTCTTGGAATTCAAAGGGTCACTGGGAGTGTACTTTTCTATGCTCTGCTCAGAGTTTCTCAAGGGCAGCCAGGGAAGAGAGTGGCTTGGAAGGTCACTAGGCCCAGGGCTCCTCAGCACTCACCGTGAGCCTGCAAGTAGGCAACTGTCTCCCTGAGCACAACGGGAATGGGCTCCTGGTCTGGGTTTTTCTCCTGGAGGCTGTGGGAGCAAAGGAGTGAGCTGGGACTCTGCATGCTGGTCCAGCCCCCATCAGCCCCAGCCTGCTCAACTTCAGCATACTCACTGCTGCAATGAGACCCCAAACTGCTGGTTTGGCAGCGGGGGGCGTGGTGGCATGGGCTTGGGAGCTGTTGCAGGGCTCTTTTGGGTGGATTTGAGGAAGTCATCATACCTGGGAGAGTAGATGGAACAAGGGTCAGGCCCTCTGGCTCTGTAGTTTTGTAGCCAACTCTATCAAGCATTTACTGTGTGATTTTCTTTCCTTCCCCCTCCCCTGTCTCCTCTTCCTTTCCTTTCTTTTTCTTTGACACGGTTTCTCTGTGTAACAGTCCTGGCAGTCCTGGAACTAGCTCTTGTAGACCATCTGGCTTCAAACTCACTGAGATCCGCCTGCCTCCTGAGTGCTGGGATTAAAGGTGTGTGTGCCACCACCGCCCAGCACTACTGTAAGATTTTCCATGGATTATTTCATATAGCCTCAAAACAGCTCCACTGATGTGGGATTCCCCTCTGTATGCTATGAATATGTTTTATTGCTAATGATTGATAAATAAAGCTGTTTCAGCCAATGGGGCTTGATTTGGCTCTATCTACTTTCTCTGGATCTTGACACTGCCTTCCTCACTCCCCTAGGTTCTCCAGGGTCCACATGCTGATGAGCCCACCCTGCTGTCATCTCACTTGAGCACTTGGCGAGGGATCCCCAGCTGCTCCAGCTTCACATGCTCACTCAGCTCGCTCAGGTAATTCACATAGAAGATCTTCCGGCCAAACTTGAAACTGGAGGCAATGGGAAGGATCTGGGTCTCTGCAGACAGGCACCTGGTCTGCATCACCCCAAGCTGGCCACCCTGGGCATCT
Organism: Bramus lutescens; assembly: GCA_001685075.1. Lineage (NCBI taxonomy): Eukaryota > Metazoa > Chordata > Mammalia > Rodentia > Cricetidae > Bramus > Bramus lutescens. Next base: position 639,494 of record LOEQ01001271.1, read on the forward strand.
GCTTGATGTGTGAGGGGTGCACACCTGTAGCCTGCTCACCTGATGAGGGGCTTGAAGAGGATAAGCAAGGTTTTGATGAACATGGTCGGGTGCACAATATACAGGGCCTTGATGTTTTTCTTGTACCTGCAGGGTAAGTGGAAAACTTGGGAATGGGTGGAGTGAGGGGCAGGGTTGTTAGGGGCCCTGCCTGTACTAACACGGAATAAGCTCCTGATCAGAACAACCCAGAACCCAGACAGCTGTCAGCCCAGAGCCACCCACACTAGGCTCTGGAGCCCACCTCCATGTCCCAACCCACTTGCGATCAAATTCCCGGTAGGCATCCCGTAGCCAGCTGAGGGAGGGCTTGTTGTCACTGGTCAGGCCGTGGTGCAGGTACAGCAGTGTGTAGTCACTCTCCACATACTGGTCCAGTGTGTGTTTCAAGTACCTTCAAGAGAAGTGCCAGGGCTGGGGGTGTAGCTCTGTGGTAGGGTAATTACCTAGCTTGTGTGAGCCACAGGTTCAAGTCCCAACATTATACACACATAAAAAGTCCTGCTCAGATCTGTCCTCTGCACAACAGGTGTGGTCCCTATTGCAACAGAAACCAGTACTTGCATCACGGCTTCCTTCCCCACAGATCCTCCCTGCTGTCATTTGGCTGTGTAACCCACCACAGCCTCTTTCCTGGAAGAAGGCAGAGGGTCAAAGCTGGACTTACCTAATGGAGAAGTAAGTATGCAAAAAGCGCTCATTTTGACAGCAAAATCGGTAGACCTGAGGTCCAAGCTGGGCTGTGTATTCCACAGTTAAAAGGATTTGACATACTTTTCTCAGGATTGCTCTGAGTCAGTAACAAGGACAGTCACTGGTTATTGGTAAAAGCTTTTAATGTTTGCCAAACACTTCCAATACATTACCTCATTCTTCCTTCCCACATTACAACTGAAGCTCAAGTCAACCCTGTTTTACTAATGGCGGCAATCAATAGAGGTCAGGTGCATGGCAAAGGTTTCAGTTTGTGGCACAGCGGTGAAGTGTCCAATGTCAAGACTGCATTCTAGACCTTGGAGCATTTCTGCCTCCTACAGAATCTGTGATCTGTGGTACAGTCTATAAAACATTGTGTCCATGAAAGGATGTCAGAACAGCCAGAAGGTCAACTGTTCCAATCCGTAGGCTTTTGATGGACCACAAAGCCATACACACACACACACACAAACACACACACTGAACACACTGAAAATTTGGAAGTAATAAACAATAGCGAGCTGGAGAGATGGCTCAGCAGTTAAGAGCACTGGCTGCTCTTCCAGAGGTCC